>JAXIVJ010004548.1:70000-81959 GCA_036785665.1 Chirona hameri
CGGGTGGTGTGATACGGGACGAGTGTCGACTGGACCGGCTGATGGCGGCCGCCACTCTCCGGCGAACGCTGCGCTCGCGGCAGTGGGGGACCGATCGGGGGCCCGGGGAGGCGGCCGGGTCACGTGACACCGGGTGACGTTGCCACGTGGTTCTGAGGTTGGTTCTGCCCGGCCGGTGGTTCTCAGAGGCGGAGACTGGGTACTGGCTGTGGCGGCGACGTTTGTTCCGTCACTCCTGGTCCGGACATGACGGGAAGACACGGACGGCTGGCCACCCCGATCCCGGCTCCTCACCGTTGTACCTGCGAATACAGCAACACGTCAGCACTGGCTGATCAGCTGGAAAGAACAGGATGAAACCGGAAAAGATTATCATACAACCAGTCACTTATCAAAAAGGAAACAGTCTACGAGGAAGTGTGTCCACCCGTGTCCAACTGAGATTGGAGAGGCCACACGCTGCTTGACAACACGACACTTTTCATGGAAAAACTCCGTCCATCTACGCCTTGCTGTTCCCGCGAATACTGCGCTGTTTACTACACCAACCGAGCTGACGGGAACCCCGCCCTACAGCCCCAGAACCGGCCGGAACCCCGCCCCCAGAACCAGCCGGAACCCCGCCCTACAGCCCCAGAACCGGCCGGAACCCCGCCCCACAGCCCCAGAACCAGCCGGAACTCCGCCACACAGCCCCAAAACCGGCCGGAACCCCGCCCTACAGCCCCAGAACCAGCCGGAACCCCGCCACACAGCCTCAGAACCGGCCGGAACCCCGCCCTACAGCCCCAAAACCGGCCGGAACCCCGCCCCACAGCCCCAAAACCGGCCGGAACCCCGCCCCACAGCCCCAGAACCAGCCGGAACCCCGCCCCACAGCCTCAGAACCGGCCGGAACCCCGCCCCACGGCCCCAGAACCGGCCGGAACCCCGCCCCACAGCCCCAGAACCGGCCGGAACCCCGCCCTACAGCCCCAAAACCGACCGGAACCCCTGCTCTACAGCCACAACCGGCCGGAACCCCGCCCTACAACCCCCAAACCGGCCGGAACCCCGCCCTACAGCCCCAGAACCGGCCGGAACCCCGCCCTTCAGCCCCAGAACCGGCCGGAACCCCACCCTACAGCCCCAGAACTGGCCGGAACCCCGCCCTACAGCCCCAGAACTGGCCGGAACCCCATCCTACAGCCCCAGAAGCGGCCGGAACCCCGCCCTACAGCCAGAGAACCGGCCGCTGGTGACGTCACTCACCTTGATGACGTCAGTGCGCTCGCCGGTGGGCGACATGGTGCCCAGCCGGAAGTTGTGCACGTCCTCGGCTGGTGTGGTGGAGCGCGAGCGGCCCTCCTTGGTCACCACCTCCTCGTCGGCGCGCAGCCGCTCGATCCGTTTGAACACGGGCGGCGTCTTGGGGTAGATTACGCCGTAGTCGAGCGGCACGGGCGCCGGCGAGGCCGGGGAGCGGGCTCGGTGCAGCGACGGCGGCGGCGTCCGCGGCGGACTCTGCTTCGGCGAGGGCGTCTTGGAGTCCTTCCTCTCGTCGCCGTGCAGCGCCGAGTACAGCTCAGGAGCCGTCTGCATCAGGCCGCGCATGAAGTTCTGCTTGACGGCCGGCCGCGGCTTGGGCGCCACCTTGGGTGCCACCTTGGCCGGCGGCGGCGGTTCCACCGACACCGGGATGACCCTGGGCCGCTGGTCGGGCTGCGCGGAGCCGGAGCGCGCCGCGTTCTCCGTGTTGCGGCGCAACACCTCGTCCTCAGCGCGGCGCGGCCCAGCCGGCGGCGGCTCGTCGCGCCGCACGCTGGCCGTCCGCTGGATGGCGGAGATAATGTCGGGGCTCTTGAGGCCGCCGGCGGCCGACCGCTCCTCCTTCTCGTATAGGCTGTTGCTGCGGCGTGCCGGCTTGCGCGGCGCCGGCGGGTTGCCCAGCACGTTGTTACGGACGGACACGTTGATCATGCTGCCACCGAAGCGGGAGACGGCGCCGAGCCGGCTGGCCGGCGGCGGGTCGCGGGCCTCACGCGGCCTCCTCGGCAGCGTCTGCGTCTGGAAGACGGGTTCGCGGTCGTGGCGCGCCCCCCGCCGCCTGTCCACCGTCTGTGTGCTGAGGGCCGGTTCGGCGGGCCGCCGGTCCAACTGCTCGGAGCTCTGGTGCCGCCGTCGGGCCGTCAGCGAGCTGGTGTGCCGGCTCTGCTGGCCGCCGTCCGGCTCGTCCGTGCTGAGACTGCGGTCCTGCGGGCCGGGCGGCGACTCACGGGCCGCCGACGAGCCACGCCGCCCTGACCGCTGCGGGCTCTCGCTGCTGCGGAAGTGGTACTCTTTGACCACGCGGCCGTCCTCGTGCTGCGTGGTCTCCACCCGGACCGGCGTGGTGTCCCGCTCGCCGGCGGACGGCTGCCGCGGCGGCGTCTGACGGACCTCGCGGCGGACCTCGAACGAGCGCGCTGGCTCCGGCGGCGGGGGCGGGGGCGGCGGCGGTGGCACTGACTGCGACTGCTGCTTCAGCCGGTTCTTCCGCTTGGTTCGCGGCGGTGCTGACGGCGCTGTCGGGGCCGGCGGCGGCGCGGCGGTCAGCGGGGAGGTGGGCGGTGCCAGTGTCCGCGGCCGGCGCTCCGCCTCCTCCCTCATCACACTACTGAACGTCAGCCCGGCGCCGCCACCGCGCGGCTTCCCCGAGCTGAACTTGCTGGCGAAGATCGGATCCTCGTCCACCTCAGAGACCAGGTCGGAAAGGGCCGAGCTGGGCGGCGGCCGTGGACTGCCGGCCGGCAACACCTGCACCCTCTCATAGCCGCCGCGCGGCGACTCCCGGGTCTCCTTGATGTAGGTGCGCTCCGGCGTCTCGCGCACCTCGCGGGTGTACTTATCACTGCGCTGCCAGGACTCGGCCGGCGCGGCGTCGCGCTGCGTCGTGCCCAAGCTCTGCTGGTACTCGTATGTGCTGGCCTCGCGTCTCTGGTCCGGCTCGTCGCGGCCCTTCCCGGCCGGCGCGGCGTCGCGCTGCGTCGTGCCCGAGCTCTGCTGGTACTCGTATGTGCTGGCCTCGCGTCGCTGGTCCGGCTCGTCGCGGCCCTTCCCGGCCGGCGCGGCGTCGCGCTGCGTCGTGCCCGAGCTCTGCTGGTACTCGTATGTACTGGTCTCGCGGCGGCGCTGGTCCGGCTCGTCTCGGCCCTTTCCGGCCGAGCGCGGCAGGCCCTCGTCCTCGGAGCTGCGCGAGTGGCCCGACTCGCTGCTGAATTGGTTGGTGAGCCATCTGCTGGTCTGTTTGCGCTTGGTCTTCTCCTCGGGGGGCCGGTACTCGATGGGCGTGCTGGACTGGCCGGGCGGACGAAAGCCGAGCCGGTGCAGGTCGCGGATCCGCCCCACGCTGCCCGTCGTCAGGTCGGCGTCACCCTGACGCTGCTCCTCGGCGTTCTCCTGGACGTACCTGGCGGGCGGAGCAGCATCCGGCAGGTCAGTCACGAGCGAACCCACTCCCATATCGGCACACGCAATTCACATACTACTGCACTACTGCACGCACATAATCCGGTCAGCTATATTTCAACTCGTCGCTCTCTCAGAACACAGGAAAACCAGATGTGTTACATGAACTGTTACACGCAGCGCAACACCTTTCACCAGTAAAATGTAACCGTTTTAGCCTTTGCCCCTGACCTAGCAAGCTCGTCACAGAAGCCGAGTGCGTTCAGCGTCAGCGTGGGAAAACCCAGTGGAGCGCGCACACGGCGCGATAGACGCCGATAGACGCCGATAGACGCGCGATAGACGCGCGATAGACGGGGACGCCAAGCCCTTCCCAGACCGCCAAGCCCTTCCCAGACCACCAAGCCCTTCCCAGACCGCCAAGCCCTTCCCAGACCAGGCCGAAAGAGTTGGTCGTCACAGATAGTCTGAGGGCGAGGCGTTGAGAGCGCCCCCACTTACCGCAGTCCGTCGCCCAGTTTGATGCCGTCGGCCAGCCGACCGCCTTTGGGCACGGAGAAGTGCTCCAGCATGTCCACGTCCTTGGTGTGACGCCGGCTGTGGCTGGAGGAGCGGACCTGCTGCCGCGCCTCCTCGTCTGGCCCGTCATCAGGCACCTGCGGCAGCGGGGAGCTGCGGTCAGTGCTGATCAGGGGGCAGATGTTAGTGCTGAGGAGGAGGCAGATGTTAGTGCTGAGGAGGAGGCTGCGGTTAGTGCTGAGCAGGGGGCAGAGGTTAGTGCTGAATAGGAGGCAGAGGTTAGTGCTGAGGAGGAGGCAGAGGTTAGTGCTGAGGAGGAGGCAGATGTTAGTGCTGAATAGGAGGCAGGGGTTAGTGCTGAGGAGGAGGCTGCGGTTAGTGCTGAGCAGGGGGAAGAGGTTAGTGCTGAGGAGGAGGCAGAGGTTAGTGCTGAGGAGGAGGCAGATGTTAGTGCTGAGGAGGAGGCAGATGTTAGTGCTGAGGAGGAGGCAGAGGTTAGTGCTGAGGAGGAGGCAGATGTTAGTGCTGATCAGGGGGCAGAGGTTAGTGCTGAATAGGAGGCAGAGGTTAGTGCTGAGCAGGGGGCAGAGGTTAGTGCTGAGCAGGGGGCAGAGGTTAGTGCTGAGGAGGAGGCAGAGGTTAGTGCTGAGGAGGAGGCAGAGGTTAGTGCTGAGGAGGAGGCAGAGGTTAGTGCTGAGCAGGGGGCATAGGTTAGTGATGTGGAGGGGGTAGGGAGGCGGCCAGAGAGAGGGAGCGAGAGGTGCAGAGGGGAGAGAGCGGATACAGGGTACGAGAATTTCCAGATGAAAGCTGAAAGCCATAATAAATGATATCGTGACACGCCTGACTTTCTATTAAACTGCCTGTATCTCAGCAGCACGGCTTTGTGTTTGCAGAATTGGTGGGCCGGGCCCCCGTCTCCGGAAACTGGCCGCCGGCGCTGGTCAGCCGGCACAGAGCCGTGTCCGATCACGCGCCGGCGTCGTCACGTTTCCATACATTCTTTGCGTTTGGGCCGGCGATATCAGATCGGGCCGGGCGCCCGGTGCCGGTGGCGGTCCCCAGACGACGGCAGCGGCCAACACCTAATCCGTCGGTCCCGCCGCGCGCCGGGGCCACTCGAGGAGGCCCCGGCCGTATACGGCGGCCAGTGCGCGGCTGATGGTGCGCGATAGGCCGGCCTCAGCGGCAGCCGCGACTATCACAGCGGCGCAGTCATGCGCTGTCACATAACGTGGCCGCTCTGTTCCGACCCACGGCCAGCGACGGTCACCACCGCACCTCATACTGGCTGGCTGGCTGGCTGGCTGGCTGGCTGGCTGGCTGGCTGGCTGGCTGGCTGGCTGGCTGGCTGGCTGGCTGGCTGGCTGGCTGGCTGGCTGGCTGGCTGGCTGGCTGGCTGGCTGGCTGGCTGGCTGGCTGGCTGGCTGGCTGGCTGGCTGGCTGGCTGGCTGGCTGGCTGGCTGGCTGTCTGGCTGGCTGGCTGGCTGGCTGGCTGGCTGGCTGGCTGGCTGGCTGGCTGGCTGGCTGGCTGGCTGGCTGGCTGGCTGGCTGGCTGGCTGGCTGGCTGGCTGGCTGGCTGGCTCGCCACACGCATCATACGCTGCGCTACCGCATACACCAGCCGGCCGCGACAGTCATCCGACGTCCCCTGTTACGGTGACATACCAAGTCTGGGAACGTCCCCTGTTACGGTGACATACCAAGTCTGGGAACGTCCCCTGTTACGGTGACATACCAAGTCTGGGAACGTCCCCTGTTACGGTGACATACCAAGTCTGGGAACGTCTCCTGTTACGGTGACATACCAAGTCTGGGAACGTCTCCTGTTACGGTGACATACCAAGTCTGGGAACGTCTCCTGTTACGGTGACATACCAAGTCTGGGAACGTCCCCTGTTACGGTGACATACCAAGTCTGGGAACGTCCCCTGTTACGGTGACATACCAAGTCTGGGAACGTCCCCTGTTACGGTGACATACCAAGTATGGGAACGTCTCCGCAGCGACAGTGAAGGGCAGTGAGCAGCAGCAGCTGACTGTAATGGCGGTTGTATGCAGGGAGCTTCGCACTGCGCTGGAAACACCTTGCAGCCATTGTGCAAACCAAATGGGAACGGGACGGAGAAATTCTCAGATATGTCGTTATCCGAGCCATTATCCGAGCCGGGCCATTACCACTCGATAAGTTCGCCAACCCGGCGTGTAACCGCTTCGATAAAAAAAAAACGTAATCGTCGTGCCAGTTTCCTGCCGATTGGCGTACGCTCCGTTCCCAGGGTGCCGCGGTATGGATCTGGTACACGGCAGAGCAGAGCAGAGCAGAGCAGAGCAGAGCAGAGCAGAGCAGAGCAGAGCAGAGCAGAGCAGAGCAGAGCAGAGCAGAGCAGAGCAGAGCAGAGCAGACGGCCGGGGGCTGCAGTGATGGGCACCGCTGCTGGCCCGACAGGCCCGGGCCGGCAGAGGCACCGCTGCTGGTCCGACAGTCCCGGGCCGGCAGAGGCACCGCTGCTGGTCCGACAGGCCCGGGCCGCCAGGAGGTCCCACAGGCTGCTGGTCCGACAGGCTCGGGCCGGCAGAGGCACCGCTGCTGGTCCGACAGGCCCGGGCTGACAGGAGGGGCACCGCTGCTGCTCCCACAGGCTCATCCGCCATGTCTCGACAGGTACGTCTCAGCAGTGTCGTGACGGCGCGGTCCTGTTCCGCCCTGATCAGTACTGCCGTATACGGCGCGGGCAGCCTCGGCGCGGGCAGCCTCGGCGCATCGAGTGCAAGGATACCGCGTCTACCTCGCTGCTCAATGGAACACGCATTATTCCTCTGGGATACCGGTCTCCACTGGGCGGCGGAGTCTGCCATTGGACAGCGCAATACCAGAAGATAGTCCGACCCATCACCCAACTATTAAAATTACACCAAACACGTTTCAGGTATCGGTGTCACAGTCTCATTGCCGACTCAACACAACCAACGAACCCGATAACACGTGGGGCACCACTAGGTCACTCACGATCCCACCATCCCACCATCCCAACGTCCAACCGCACCATCACCGTCCCACCAGCCCGTCATCCCACCATTGCAGCGTCCCACCAGCCCGTCATCCCACCATTGGAGCATCCCACCAGCCCGTCATCCCACCATTGCAGCGTCCCACCAGCCCGTGAGCCCAGCCTGCCGCCGGCGGTCGCACCTGGACGTTGTGGAACTCCTCGTGCTGGTGGGTGTGCGCCGAATCGGTGAGCAGCTCGCCGCGCCGGTCGTGACGGCTCGTCTCTCGCAGGTCGTCAGTGTCCACGGTGCGCCAGGTGCGTCCGTGCTGGTGCAGGAGGCGGCGCTGCGGCGCCCGCGGGTCGGCCACCTGACCGGCCACCTGACCTGCAGGCCGACCGGCGCTCACCTGCCGCTGCACCAGCTCACGTGCGTCCACCCCGTCCCGGATGGCGCGCTGGAGCTCCTGAGGGACACAGAGGACAAACAGGGTCAGCTCCTGAGGGACAGAGAGGACAAACAGGGTCAGCTCCTGAGGGACACAGAGGAAACACAGGGTCAGCTCCTGAGGGACACAGAGGACAAACAGGGTCAGCTCCTGAGGGACACAGAGGACAAACAGGGTCAGCTCCTGAGAGACACAGAGGACAAACAGGGTCAGCTCTTGAGGGACACAGAGGACAAACAGGGTCAGCTCCTGAGGGACACAGAGGACAAACAGGGTCAGCTCCTGAGGGACACAGAGGACAAACAGGGTCAGCTCCCGAGGAACACAGAGGACAAACAGGGTCAGCTCCTGAGGGACACAGAGGACAAACAGGGTCAGCTCCTGACGGACACAGAGGACAAACAGGGTCAGCTCATGAGGGGCACAGAGGACAAACAGGGTCAGCTCCTGAGGGACACAGAGGACACACAGTTTGGCTGCTGGATAGCTCAAGGGGCATGACACCGGTTACACACCTCCTGACAGGTCTGTGACACCGTTACACACCTCCTGACAGGCTGCGGGGAGATGTGAACCGGCTTCACTGCAGGCCCTGTCCCTGCGTGGCGCTGGGTTTGTTGGTTTTTAGTTGGAGGCCGCCTAACCCATCGGCTTAGATTGTGATATGCCGTTGTCCCGGCGCCGTGTGAGGCCAGTGACCTACTGTTTCCTGCCTGTCGCTGTTGCCAGTAATGTTATCACCGATCACACCAGCTTCTGAGGCGGCAGTGAGATATCGCAGCCGACCCCCAACAGACCAGTGTGCCGCCGTCAGGCCCCACTGTGCGGCTGCTCTCTTCTCCTGAGGGACCAGCCATCCAGCCATCCAGCCATCTGCGGTCCGCGGCAGGCACTCGGCAAAAATGGACGCGACACGGCGCGTGCGGATAGAAAGTCCCCACACCGGGGGTGATGATGAGGTCAGCGTGCAGTTTCGCCGCGCCTTACAGGGCAAACATTGACGACAATGAGTCACCCGCGGCCGCCAATGACGACAATGAATCTCCAGCGTCCGCTGGTCCGGTATGTGACGACCTGCCGATCGCTCGATTCGCCTACGTCAGCGAGTTATTGGAGAGTGTGGTCATCACCTGTTCGTGGAACAGCACGACTCGGTGTAGAGGTGCAGGTGTGGCCTCTGAGGCCGTGACGCGCCGACAGGACGTCTGAGGTCGGCGCTCCACTGACCCCCGCGTTACCCGCCCGCCAGGACGGACACGATCGCCGGAGATAAGCCGGCCGCGGGCCGTCAAACGAAGCACGGCCGACTTGGGCTGCGGTGACACGCGACACTTAAAACTCCGCCTCGGCCGGTCCGATCGAGTGTCGCCGCCGCGCCGCGGGTGTGCGGCGGCCAGCTGGGCAGCTGTTCACCAGTGATCAAGAGCTGTGCAGATGTCTGACCGTACGCCGCGCCGCGTGTGGCGGCGGGCCAGGAGACAGTTCACCAGTGGATCTGGAGCTGTGCAGATCAGTTTGACCGTTTTGTGAAGCTGCGCTGTAGAAACCGTGATGAAGGCTGGCCGCTCAGGGCATGCCAGGCCGAGCCAGAATAGTGCCACTGGCGCCTATAGTGGTTCCAGGTGGCGGGTAGTGGCGGGTGGAGCCTGGTGGTGTGGGGGTGGTGCCGGGTAGTGCCGTCGGTCGGGGTCGGTGAGTGCCGGTGGTGATCTGTGGTGTGGGGTGGGTGTGTGTGAGGTGTGTGGTGGTGTCGGGTGGTGTAGGGTGTGGAGGTGGTGGCGTGGGGTGGTTGTCGGTGGTGCCGGGTGGTGTCGGGTGGTGTCGGGTGGTGTGGGGTGGTTGTGTGTGGTGGTGTCGTGTTGTGTCCGGGTGGTTGTGTGGGTGGTGTCGGGTGGTGTCTGGTGGTGTTCGGGTGGTGCCGGGTGGTGTCGGGTGGTGCCGGGTGGTGCCGGGTGGTGTGGGGTGGGGCCGGGTAGTGTCGGGTGGTGTCGGGTGGTGTGTGTGTGAGTGTGTGGTGATGTCGGGTGGTGTCAGGTGGTGTCGGGTGGTGCCGGGATGGTGTCCGGGTGGTGTGCGGTGGTGTCGGGTGGTGTCGGATGTGTGGGTGGTGTGCGGTGGGCCGGTGGTGTGGGTGGTGTGTGGCGTGTCGGGTGGTGTCGGGTGTGTGCCGGGTGGTGTCGGGTGGTGTCGGGGTGGGTGTCGGGGTGGTGCGTCGGGTGATGTCGGGTGGTGTCGGGTGTGTCGTGGTGGTGTGTGTGGGTGGTGCGGTGGTGTCGTGGGTGGTGTGGGGTGGTGTGCGGTGGGCCGGGTGGTGTCGGGTGTGTCGGGTGGTGTCGGGTGGTGTCTGGTGGTGTCGGGTGGTGCCGGTGGTGGTCGGTGGTGTCGGGTGGTTTCGGGTGGTGTCGGGCGGTGTCGGGTGGTGTGCCGGTGGTGCCGGTGGGTGTCGGTGGTGCTGACAGGGGAAGGTCGGCGGAAAGTCAGTCGGTGTACAGATCACCTCTCACAGCCCCACCACAGACCGGCCGTGCTCCCATCCCGGCCCGGAAAACGGGCGCCGCTGCAGCTGGCAGGGGGAGGTACGGTGCAGTGGGCGCGGTCCCGGCACGGTCGCGGCGCGCGCTGATGACGGACTCACACGGCGGCACGTGCTGGCCGCCGGCCGGGCCGCCGCCGCCGCCGCCGCGCCTGCCGCCGCCGCCGAAAGTGTCCGGTCGGCCCTTGTGGCGGCGGGGCGCAGCCTCCGATCGTATCGTCTGCTGCCGCCCGCTCCCCACGCCCGTTTGGCAATTCGGACGTGGACCCGGGTCAGAGCTGTCTGACGGCTGGCTTGTGCAACAGCTGCCGTGCGGCGGCTGATTCGGCCGGCCCGGGTCAGCCGGCCAGCTCATGTTTTATTCAAACGCGCGGCGGCCGCGGCCGGTCCGCACCGGACTCTGTCCTTGTGGCTGCCTTGTTTGGCCCAGCGTGAGCTGTCGACACATCGCCGCATAGTTTGATGAATGGTAAATCCGATAGCGGGACGAGCAGCTTCCACGGCGGCCGTGAGGCGGTGACGACATGTCGGATGTGGGGATTTTCAGTCATGCCGCTGAGTAGTTTTGATTGATCTGATACGTGCTCACGCTAATGCGGGCTACAACATTGTCAATCGCTGCACCGGCCAGCCCCAGCTATGGACAGTGGCGGATCTAGGGTTTCGAGTTCGGGGGCAAAATTTCGCTCCGCGTTTGCTCGACGAGAAGTTGTTGAGCGGGGGGGGGGGGGGGGGGGGTGGGGGGTGGGGGAGGGGGTAGCGTCGGGGTCGAAGCGCGAAGTACGTGATTGCGCGGGAGGGGGGGGGGGGGGTGTGGGGGGGGGTGGGGGGGGGGGGGGGGGGAGGAGCGTCAAGAGAAAAACATTTGTTGGGTGACTGGGAAGAAAGAAGTCAGCTGAAAAAATTGTTGAGCAGCATAGGCGTCGCCACTACTATGGACAGTGTCCGTACGAGTTTGTCAGATCTCCAAAAACTTGTACGTACTGTCTGTGCAAGTTTAACCCTCGCCCTACGGGGGCTGACAGCCCCCCTCCCCCTGAGGTTTTTCTTGAATAACTTTTACACATACGGCGCATCTTGCTGAAATTTTCGGTAGCTGAGTTTACAACAATTCATATACGTACGCTGTAAACATTTAATTGAAAGTTGGTTAGTAGTTTGGGAGATAATCATGTTTTTGATGACGTCATGTTGTGGAACAAAATATAAAATATTTGAAAAATGTAAAACACAGAGTTTAAAAGGAAATTGCAAACGCAATTCACCAAAGATACAAAATGGCATTCATCTTTAAAATTGTAATCTCGTATTTGCAAATTATTTGGGTTGTTTGTGTCCCAACAAATTAAATATTTTTGTTGTTGACAAAATCCCACAAAATCAAAAATTTGCAAAGATGTTTTGAAAAACCGGAATATATGTGAGAGAAACTGAGTATGGACAATATTCATACCAAAATTGCAAAGCAATATCTTCATTTTAATTGTAAAACTCATTAAGTCATTTTTTCAAAATATTTTTTAACTTTTTACAAGATACGAACAAATAAATACCTTTTCTGTATTTCTGAGCCAAACTGGTCTAGAAACATGCCATTTTATTTACATCTATCAAATTCTAATTTTGAGTTTTCTGAAGAGCAAAATCGCTGTTCTGGTACGTGTCAATCCGAGTGTCATTCACTTGACCTGGAAGGTCACCCGTTGACCTGCAAACCTAAAAATTCGCATACTCTTGGATTGCTTTCATGCCAGCAACATGCTGGTTCTTACCGCATTGCTCTAGTTGCTTGGTTTGAAGTTAACAAGGGGGGTGGGGGGGCTGTCAGCCCCCCCCCGTAGGGTGCGATGGTGACAAAAAAGCTCCCGTAGGGCGAGGGTTAAGGGTTTATGAAACCATTTGAAGGCGCACAAAGGTAAATATTTGTATCTCACAATTTGTCCTCTCACAATTATTTATCTATCTGGTAGGTTTCCAGAAAAAAAATATGTTGTATGTAAAAATATGTTAAATATGGGACATATGTTTGCTTACCGATATTT
>JAXIVJ010004549.1:0-25000 GCA_036785665.1 Chirona hameri
TCTGGCCGACAAAAATATATTCAGTCCTCTGTCCGGCCTGTTTTTCCACTGCATTAGCACGATCGACGCAAGAGGCTTCCTGGCCCAGAAGTCAGATGTGTCTCAGTTTTAAAGACACCATGATTGCAAGGACCTTTATACCCAAGTACTTTTAATCTGGGGCGTCGCCAACAGGGGACCTGGGAGCCGGGCCGGGCCCCGCCAGGATCGCTCCGGCCGCCGCCCCCTGGTTTGCAGGACTTTAACATCAGTCCTATGGGGGCTAGCCCCCAAGCCTCTGGCTGTCCCCATTAAAATTGTATGGCGACGCCACTGCTTTTAACCCATTGCTAAGCACATGTATTCGATCACTGTCAGCATCACTGCAGTCAAGCGGCGCGGCGTCTGTTGGAAGTGGTAGACATTATTGTCTACCACTTCCATCAGATGCCGACGCTTCCATCTTCCACGGACGGAGAAACGCCTATTGTCCAAATTCCATCGGAGCCACGTCGTTGCGGTGCTTGTTGAAGTCCTTCCCCGTAGTGCATTTGACAATCGCGCCCGCCTGACTTCTTCCTGCACCGCCTCGTTTGTAACACGTAAATCATTCGCCCTTAAAATTCCGCCTGTCAGCAAATATTGCGCGATCGGATATGGTCCATGCAAACAGCTCTGCTTAGCGAAGGCGCCAGCACTGGTCTCGGCGCGGAACGCATTCAAATGTAAGGTTTGAACCAAATACAAATACGCGCTCAGCTTTAGCTGACAGCACCTGGATAGACCGTTCACCGTAAGTCCATAAGCTTCCCCGTCTCGGCATACAACTTTTTGTTTGCGGGAAAGTCATTTAGGGCAGCCCTGCCCCGTCCGGAGTGATAAACTCATTCTACCTCAATTAAAGGAATACATCACAGAAACTATTGTTCCTCTTGTCTCCCATGAGTGACACTCGGTGGCGTGCGTAGAAATTCACAAAGGGTTGGCTTCAGGACCATCACTCGGTCTGAGGGGCCCTAGGTCTGAGGGAGCCCTTTGTCAGCTTGAGGAGACCCTTGTCAGCCTGTGGGGCCTTATGTTCCGCCTGAGGGGCCTTTGGTTGGCGTGAGGGGCCCACGGTCGGGTTGAGGGAATCCTCCGGCGCCTCGAAAGGGAAACTTGGTCGGCCTGATGGGCCCAGTCAACCTGAGCGGTCTTCGGTCGGCTTGAGAGGACCTCGATCGGCCTGAAAGAGAACTCGGTCGGCTTGAGCGGGCCCCCTGTCGGCTTGAGGGGCCCTCGTGTGGCATGAGGGGCCCTTAGATTATTTATAGGCCTGACAGAACCTTTGCCATGCCTAAGCGGATCCCAGGCTGGTCTGAGAGGGCGATTGTCGAGGCCTGAGAGAGCCTCGCACCTCCGGCGGTCACTGGCTGGAGGGGCGCCGTCATTGGCCAGATGGGTCCCGCCATTGCCTGTGCCCATTGGCCGATGGGGCGTCGTCACTGGCCGCAAGATATCCGTCACTGGCCGGAGGAGTGCCATCACTGGCCAGATGGGCGCCGTCACTAGCCGAAGGGGCGCTGTCACTGACCAAGATGGGCGCCGTCATTAGACGAAGGGGCGCCGTCATTGAACAGCGGGGCGCCGTCATTGGCTGGAGGGGCGTCGTCACTGGCAGCGGAGGGGCGCCGCCATTTGCCGATGGGGCGCCGTCACTGGCCAGAGAGGGGCCGTCACTGGTCAAAGGGGCGTCGTCACTAGCCAGAGGGGCGTTGTCACTGGCCGGAGGGGCGCCGTCTATGACAGGGGATGCCGTCACTGGCCGCAAAAGCGCCGTCATTAGCCGGAGGGTCGTCCTCACTGACCGCAGGGGCGCCGTCACCTGGCCATAGGGCGGCACATGGCTAGGTAGCGGCACATGGCTAGGGGGCGGCATATGACCAGGAGGCGGCAACTGGCATGAGGCCGGCATCTGACCTGAGGGCGGTGCCCCGCCAGGACGCGGTACGTGACCTGAGGACGGGACCTGGCCTGAGGGCGGCACCTGCCTTGAGGACGGCACCTGGCTTGAAGGTGGCACCTGACCAGGGGCGGCATCTGGCCTTAGGGCGGCATCTGGCCTTAGGGCGGCATCTGGCCTTAGGGCGGTACCTGGCCTGAGGGCGGCACATGACCTGAGGGCGGCACATGACCTGAAGGCGGCACCCGTCCAGGGGCGGAACCTAGCCTGAGGGCGGCTCCTGGTCTGAGTGCAGCAAATGTCAGATATCCAACCCCGTAAGCATGTCTATTTCCGAGCCGTCGGCGCGGAAATTAGACTGCTAACGAGGCCCTTCCGCGCCTTCGGCGCAGAGGGGGTGCGCAGAGGGGGGGGGGGGGGCCCACCCACCACTCCCCTATATCCGACCCTGCATGGTGCCCCAGGCTATCTAATTCATTGACCTCAGGTCAAGGTAATTTAAGGTCATGTGGTGAACCAGGTATGTCGTGCTGCGCAATGTCGGACTCGTCTCGACAAGCATACACAGTGGTGCCGGTCTCACGTTATCTTCATTCTATCCCGCCGCCTGCTCACGCCCGTGCTCGGGTGGCGTAGCATTCATTGTTCTCCATACTGTTAATAATAAAAACAAACGGGAAAAAATAGATGGGATTGCAGACATTGCTTAGCATGCGGTTGGAGAACGGATATAGGCCGGAGTCGGAGTTGGAGTCGGAGTCGGAGTCGGAGTCATTTTGTCAGGCCGGAGTCGGAGTCGGAGTCGGAGTTGCTAAAATGATGTCGACTCCGCAGGCCTGCTCATGTGAGACGATTGCTAGCACTGTGTGATCACAGCATGTCCATCAAGACAGCCCAGGTTCAGCCCAGGTTCAGCCCAGGTTCAGCCCAGGTTCGGGTCACCTCCGATTGAGCTGAAATTTGCACAGAATATCCACCAGAGGCCCAGTAGTCCACACCTAGCAGTATTCGGTGTCAATCCCAGCGGCTTGACCTTCAGAGGTCATGCAAGGTCACGAGGTCAAATTTTGCACAGCACATTGTGGCCTACCCAGAAGAGCTACGGTGATGAATCCAACGCTAAAATACTCGCACACACTTGGTCTTACGTTTCCCACATCGACCCGACCTATCCATTTGACATGGGGACGTGTCCCATATTTTTTAATCGTAGATTTTTTTGATCAAACTATTGACCTGAAATCAAATTTGATGACATTTTTTGTCATTGAATATTTGAAGATCTTTCGATTGCTTTTCTATTTGTTCCTAACTATCATCATTCCCGAGATATTTGGGGGTATCTGGAGCGATGTCCTAAAACTGGCAAATCTGACCTTTGATGACCTCTGGTGACCTCAATATTGGCCTGATCCAAAAAAATGTTGAAATAGTTTCAAAGTGATTTTTGATGAGCTTTCGAACCGTGTTTTCGGTTTTTCAATGAGGAAAATTTGAGAACGAAAGGGTGCACCAAGATGAGAAGTGAGAAGATTGCACCCCCCCCCCCCCCCCAAAAAAAAAATGGTTTCCCCCTCCCCCAAATTTAAAATCGTTCCCGGGCAGGGGGCCCTCGCTCGGTCGCCAGAGGGGCCCGTCTGGCCTCCAGGGGGGGGGGGCATGGCCCCTTGCCCCCACTTGCCTACGCCCTTGCCTCTGGCGGATATTCTGTGCAAATTTCAGCTTGATCGGAGGTGACCCGAACCTGGGCTGAACCTGGGCTTCAACCTGGGCTGTCTTGATGGGCATTTGCAAGAATAGATGGCAGCACAGTTCACTGAATAGATGTCGCCTTTTGATGAGTGGTAGCTGGTAGCCAGCCTTCTTTTCACTTGATTTTGGCAACACACTCCATTGAAGCTGAGCTTTCTTAGAATGTGAGGTTGTACTCCTAGTTTAAACGTCAAAAACTTCATGAACTATCGCCGTGAACTTTCTCAGACTACCTTTACGAGTTTGGGCTGTGCGGTTTGTTTACATTATAATCGTGAACAGCTGGCGCAGGTGGGGCACAAGCAAATAAATTATCACGCACAGCCAACGAAGAAAAACACTGACGTTAGATACCGCTTGACATTGGAGCTCATTACATGCAGAATTTCCGACTTAATTTTCTTCGGTTTGATAGTCTCCCAATAACAAGCGTGTCTTCAATGTCTTGGCATTCTTTTGTCAGCGCACCCTGGCCCGCTCTTCTGCACATGCTCGTCCTCAGTTCTCTTCAGTCTGCGATTGGTTGTCGCCGTGTGTGGTGCAGGGGCTCTGCAGCTCGGGGGTCGAGGCTTCGAAACAAATCGGTTGGAAATGGGGTCGCGGGATATTGTAGGAATGTGAGTGACTATGTTGATGGTGATGTGATAAAGCTGCGAAAATTTAGGCTTCAGTTACAACGGAACTGGGAAGTAGCGAGTGCGAGGTGCGCGATTGTGTCGTGTTGTCCGTGAGGGTGCGGTGCCCTGGCACGCGACTGTTCCTACCTTCTGGATTCTGCTCTTAGTACAACTGGATATATGTAAGTTCACAGTGATGTCCAATGCATGGATGGCAAAATGATGATGACGGAATGTGATGATTTTTTTAACAAAATTCCAAAAACTCGTTTCGTTACTATTGTGGCGCTTCTGTTTCAAAACTGGCTGATCCTAATTTTCTGAAATGTTACGCAATTTTCGATTTTGTATTAAACTTTCTGATCCGATTGTGCTCTGCTTACTTTTCCATTAATCCATATGATAAGTTTTGCAACTCGAAGCAATTAAGAAAGCTTGTGCAAATTTCAGTTTTTGGAGGGGTAGGCTATGTTTAATTAACTGTAACCTTATTTTTGTCTGGGTTTGGGCATATGTAGGTAGGTATCCCAATCTGTTGACTGTTAAGATGTTTCTTATTAAATGTGAAATAGTTGAATGATTTACAATGTTGACTTGATACATTTTTCCATCAGTTAAATTGCCTGCTTTTCAACCTCGGGTATGCTGCTGTTGGAAGTTTTCAGACAGACTTTGGGGTACTTTTCTAAAAATTTGAAAGAGAAGGGTTATTGTGTCATGTCAATGTATGCTGAGAATTAGGGGCAGACTTGTCAATGATTCAATGTGAATCAACTGCTTTTGATTGAATCATTCTTATTTCAAATGAATGACTCATGAATCGATTCACCTCATGCACAAACCTGTTGTGAGTCACTGATTGAATCATTCATACAGAGAAAATAGGCTGATTGAATCATTCATTGCTCAAAGAATCATTATTTTTTGGTCGAACAGCCATGCCAGATCTAACTGCGGAGATGAAGGCGGAGCTTCTAGCGATGCTGGGCGACGAGGGAATCCGGGCAACGCTGCAAGGCCTGTTCGGCATTGAAGAGAAGGAGAGGGAGAACCATGAGTTAAAGGAGGAGGTTGCGGCCCAGAAGAAGCCAACAAAATATGCCAGCGGCCCAGCATTCATCTGTGCCCTGTTGACAAACCAGGCATTTAATGGCCAATTATATGAGCTGCTTACAGGCTACAGCTGTCCTGAGCTGTAGCCTGTAATTCATCTATGCGTAAAGAAAGCGAGGCTTTGTGTCCAACTCCAGTGGACACAAAGCCACTGTTCAATCAGCCCTAACTAGGTGAATACCTTGGAACTGGTAGGGTTAGGGGTAGGTACCTAAATACTTAGAAAAGGTAACTATCTCATACTTTGGTTCATAAACCACACAGTACACGCACACCTTTTTCACACAAAAAATTATCAAAAGGTACCCACCTTTTCCTAATTTCTAGGCTATACCATATCAAAAACTAAATCATAAACAAACATTTGCATGACCTCCGCATGTCCCAAATATCACTGTCGCATCGGCGCCGCTTTATTCCACATCATGCTTTATACAAAATAATACCTAATGCAAAATCAAAATAAATGTTCTATTCGCTTAAAGTGAAACGTAAAGTCATTAAGGCTTTTGGAACTTGGAATTTGCAATTATAATAAATATTATAAATATAATTTTATAATCAAAATAAACAACATGCGTGTCCTCACATTCACATTGACATTCGGAAATACATTCACAGACTATTTGGATTGGCTTCAAAATTGGTACACAGATAGATCAAAACCTAGTGATCATTCTGGTAAAATCTTAAGAGTCGCACATTTAAAATCAAAGGAGTTAGAGCAGGTCAGTTAGGTTTAAGGTCAAACAGCGGACTATTCCGATTTGCATGAAAATTACCACAGAGGTAGAGCATGACCCCCCTATCACGCTTATAAAATCTTAGAGTTGCACATTCAAAATCAAAGGAGTTAGACAAAGGAGTCAACACTTCCCTTTAATGTTGAGTGATTGAATCAAGATTGAATCATTCATTATGGTAATGTTGAGTGATTGAATCATGATTGAATCATTCATTATGGTAATGTTGAGTGATTGAATCATGATTGAATCATTCATTATGGTAATGTTGAGTGATTGAATCATGATTGAATCATTCATTATGGTCCGTGAATCACTGTGAATCGACTCATGACAAATATGAATCATTGACAAGTCTAATTAGGGGAGATGGATGGTGCACAATTTAGGTATGCCTCTGTATTATTTTAGTGTTGGTCCAACAGCAGCTGCAGAGATAAGTAGTGGTTTACCTGCAGCTTTTAGATGTGCTGATTCCAAATATGATACCTACTGATTGTTGGCACACACTAACTATTACAGTACAATAATGTAAATATTTACCCACAAATCTGCTGCCGCTCCTTGCTGGACATGGTGAGCGGAGCGTTCTAAACGTGGGTCCCTGCAACGGGGGGGGGGGGGGGGAAGCCCCCCCCCCTCAGTAGGGTTGCAGTGCAAGTGAATGTGATCAGAGCATTATAAATGTGGGTCCCTGCTATCATAATGGCTGTAAAGGTTAGGCCAGGTTTGATTATGTTATTACAATTGTTTCCTCCCAATGGCTCATTTGTGCTACAAATGGGTATCAGATTTGGAATCAGCACATCACAAAATCCCTAGAAATTACAAAATGTATCCATGAAACAGTGTTGGTGTTTGACTAAAGTATAAAGTTGTACCTGTCTCTCAATATCTATACTACATTTCAGTGGTTGGTTTTAGTGCTTCATTAGAATGAATGTGTCTTCCTACTCTATGTACAGTGCACTCTTACATACCTTAAATATTTACATATTGTCAGTTCAGTCTTAAATCACAAGCTCTCGAGGCTCAGAAGAGTAAAGATGAATATAAAGGAATGAGGCATCACTAAAGTGTGGGATATTTATTTTAAGAAAAACTGTTATTTTGGCACATCAACATGTTTTAAATGCCCATCAGTTAATGTTACACAATACAAATAATGGGATAATGAAATATTAAAGATCCTATGTAGCAGTATAACTTTCTTGTGTTTAACTGTTAACCCTGCACCATAGCATGGACAAGGTGGACATACATTTTTGTATATGGTTAACTCCTGAGAACATTTTAGGCCAATCATGGATGCGTAAGGCACAAGTATGGTCCAGTCTATCCATAGACATGAACTTTGTCTATCAGAGGCCAGAGCATTACATAAATAAAATGTTTGTGTTAGAGTTGTAGCATTCTTATATCAGAATATTTCAATATCCTGTTGTGACTCCCAAGTACATTTCCATTTTTAGCTGGCTTTTAGTTTTTTTTTATTTGCCTCCCAGGCCAGGTCAGAGCTGTGACACATGCCAGCAATGAGGCACATGAAACTGTCCTTATTCCCTCACTAAGATCACTCAAGAATACTTTGCAGATGTATCTCTATGGCTTAGTAGTTGGTGTGCCATAATGCTGAGAGCAACATCAATATTGAAGATATATATTGATAGATACAGATGCAAATGATAAGTTAAATAAATCAATTTATCCAGTCACAACCTTGCTCAGAATGCTCATTTTGAAATGCTTGGGTACATACATGGGCCATGCCCCCAGCCACTTTACCATTGAATACAGATTGTGGCAACAGACAATGCACTATGGCACTTAGGCGCATTGCAACATATTGCTTCTTACTTACTTCACATGTAAGTTTTTTATGTTGATCAAAGTATCAGAACACCGTGAAAATAGCCAAAGATCCTATGGATCCTACGGATCCTAGGATCCGTAGGATCCATAGGATCTTTGGAACATTCACGGATCCCATCGCACATCACGGATCCTAGGATCCATAGGATCATTGGCTATGTTTACGGTGTTCTGATACTTTGATCAACGGAAAATACTTACATGCGAAGAAGTAAGTAAGGAGCAATAAGTTGCAATGCGCCTAAGTGCTATAGTACATTGTCCGTTGCCACAATCCGCATTCAATGGTAAAAAAACGCCTGGGGGCATGGCCCATGTCGCTTGGGTAAGCAAGTTTCTTCCAGAATGAATCATTACTTCAACAAATATTGGGAAATTATTGTAGGCATCTTGAGAAGCCAGGTGTCAATCTGGTTATGGCTAATCCAAGGATCTGTAAGTAACTTACGGTAAGGGTACTACAGTTTATTCAATTTTCATCTAAACATTCCTTGCAGTAGGTATGATTATGATCTGAATGTGCCTGAGTCACGTCTGTTGAGCTTGGTTGTTGGTGCAAGTGACCCTTTCCCCAGAGCAAGCACTGGTTGTTTTTTACTAGCTCTAGTCAAAGACTGGACTCCTGTTTCGTTTGACTGTTGGTTGTGCTGTATTGACATGCCATGTCTTAGTATAATCATAGGGATGTGGGCTGCATTGGGTATACTGGTTACAATGGGTATAATGGCTCCTTGATGTAATTTGGTTTTCCTGGACAAATTATATTTCTTGAGACTCTCCTTTGTACTGTGTTTCATCCCCAACAGGCCTTTCGCCCAATTGCAGTAGCCGTCCCTCCTCTCTCTGGGATTGGGGTTACGAGACCTTTCCCAAAACCTGAACGGATCAGACGTGACACAAACGCGTATGACTCGGTAGGAGTCGAACCCACGGTTGGTGCGGTCTCTGCACCGAAGTCGACAGTGATGACCACTGGACCATCCCGGCTATCTCCTCCCTGGATATAGACCAGGGGAGTTATGCTACATTGAGCATTAGTTCGACACCAGGCTGTGGCAGGAAGCATTTCCGTCTGAAATGCGTCATTCCGAGGCTACCCATTTAACCATCTCAGCGCAAGTATTGCACGCTACCCGAGCTGCATGTGTTGGCTTCATTCGCGCGCTCTTCCATGCATCTTGGCCACTTACGTCGCATCTGAGGTGAGGTAGTCACGGGAAGCTTCAAGTGGAGCAAACTAAGTGCAGAGGAGGGATCGCTAGCTGTATATGCTTTGCTTGCGAAGTGCTCCACTCGCCAAGTTTGGTGGTGTTCGTTCTTTGAACTAAGCGCGCAACAACCAGACGCATGTAGGCACCAGTGCAGTGTTGGTTTTTCGTTTCATGACCTGGTCCCGGAGAGTACAAATCCATAGGTGGAGAGTAAAATTGTATTGTTAGAAGAAAACAAAATGACAAATAATTTTACTTGGAAAGTAAAATTCCTGATTTGTAATAGCCTTGTAGGAAATTTTATTTTATTTTAAATACAATGTCGGTAAGAGCAGGTGAAAAGAGAGCAATTTTTTTCAGAAAAAAAATTAAGATAGCAAAATTATTTAGACCCAAAAATCACAGAAAATGACCAAAATTCCAAGGCCGCTCCAGTGTATGCTACGCCTTCTGCCTCAAGATTCAGCCAACCCACACCAGCCAGGAGTCATTCATAGCTGACTCCTACTGTCAAAGTCGAACGCCCCAAGAAACATAATGCAAGGAGTTTGAGGAAAACTCTGCCGAGGGGCACCGCGTGAGTTCCAGCTTAAGAACTCAGTACTGCATCATTAAATGTGCATCCACAATGTCTTTCACTGGTTACGTTGCAGAGGCGGACTCGACCGACCAGCCAGGTTGCCGCTCTGCATCATAGACTCCATGATAAGAAGCAATGTGCATCATTTTGAACCTCCCAGTGCCATCTCGCCTCAATGATTCCCAGCTCCTCGTGTTAACTATTTTCCCAGCAATTAGAGAGATGTCGCTGTCGGCTGTTGCATAGGTATCTTTCCGGATGAGGATCATCAGGCTGAGCGGCTTTTCTGGGAAGGCTGCCAGGCATGAAGGAGGGTCGTCATGCGCATTGGTGCATCGTCTCAACCCAGACAGCCAGGTTTTCGTTTGACTCGTAGTCGGGCCGTCAGCAAGCAGGCTTTGGGCGGAAAGATGGTCGACGGTGTTGAGTGGCGATGGCCGTCAACTGTGGATCTCCTCGATGTGAGGCGCTCGGGCCCAGTCTGCCTTACGGGCTCCTGGGGCGAGGCTCCAGCCGCCAAGCATCTGTATGTGATGTGCACGTTCGGCGCACGGTGCGTTCGGTGCACACACCAGAGGACGCCTTGTGATCTTCCAGTGGGGGCCGCTTCACGCCGACCATATCTCAACAAGGCAGTGGACCTCTCCTTCAACGTGGAAGCAGACGAGCGCCGGAAGTCCACATCCCATCGACCTGGCAGGCGCCTCGGCAGACTCCTCATCGGCGCATCACTAAGCTCGGTTGGAGGACGCTCGCAGCTGCCCGTCACCAGCCGGACGCGACGCGCAGACAGGATATCCTGAACAGGCACGACATCTTGACGTGCTGGGAAGCCGCTGCTCACTTCCAGCCGCGATCACAGGGTTTACCCGCTTATTCGGGATACTTCACTGCGCATTGGCGTGGCGGAAGACGACGCAAGCCTTGTGGGGAGGCGAACGGAGCTGCCAGGAGTTCTTTGACTGCCCTGTATGCATAGTAGTCGAGAGCCAGTAAGTCGCTTGGGGCGCTTCGAAAAATCGACTCTGCCTTTGGCTCGTGAATAGCCGTTTTCACGAAGGAGTTTACGTTTGGGGCGTTTGGGGCGATTGGGGCGTTTTGGGTAAATGGGTCTAAACTCGTAAGAACACGTCTTTTCCCGGTGATTTTTTATATCAATCGCAACTTTATGAATTAATGCATTTTTCTGGAAATTCCATTTTAATGATAACACCATAGATTACTTAAAATTAACAATTTCATCTTAAACTAGCTCTGGGGATGCCAGATGGCTGTGGTGGTTTGGGGCGTTTGGCGAGACTCCATCTTGCTCGAATCCCGGATGTGCGGGGTTCAGGAAATGGTCATATTTTGCAACGACATGATTTTCAGGAATAATAGCTTATTTCAATGAAAACTAGATGAATTAGTCCATTCATATTTTCAGTCATATTCCTTTTTCATAGCAAGGATTAATGATAATTTGCGATTTCGTTTTGATCATTTGTTGTAAGATGACGAGAATGCTGGCTCCGGCTCTGCGCTGGCTCCGCGCAGGCGCCGCCGCCCGGTAACCATGGCGACCACGTGACTCCGGCGCCAGCCGGCCCGTTACCATGGCGACGAGCCAGCCGGTCGCCTGACGTCACGTTGCGCATGTGCAGAGCCGTGGTCTGCGCCCAGCCATGCCGTCCGTTCGATCTAGAGCAGCTATTTTTGAGTTTTCAGTACTAGTGGCTGCAGAAAGCCCGCATGTTTCATGGGTTTATAAGGGCTTTTTCTGAGGTTCTTTCAGCTTTTTATGAGATTCATCAATTACTCAATTGATCAAATCAAGAACATTTGGTGTGATTCGTTGCTTAAGTAAATGAGTAAGGATTGTTCCGGTTTTCAGAAACCAACGAAGTTACCGCTCTAAATTAGACGATCTCAGCGGGACGGAGCGACGATGAATTAAGGCCTGTCTATGCTTTTGACATTTGATTGCATTTTTCATCATAATATTATATTTCCTTGTCATTAATATCTTCAATTTTGTCCTAACTAACTGTCAATTGCGTATTTTATTTAATCAAAGCTGGTATACTAGTATACTTTTAGCCTCTTTTTAGGGCATTTGCGGTATGTTTTGTAGAAGGAATAACACAACACAAAATTGCCAGATTTGCTCCTGAATTTGAATATTCAAAGCAAACTAACGGGAAATATTGCATTGTAAGAGCATATACTTATTCATGAATTCATAAAATTGCGATTGATACCAACAATAATCAGGAAAAGCCTTGTTCTTACGAGCTATAGACCCAATCGCCCCAAACGCCCCAATCGCTCCAAACGTAAAATCCTTTGTGAAAACGGCTAATGTCTCCTTGCTGTTGGTTGCCTCGTATCTGTGATATGAGACTTGGATGGTGACGAATGACGATCATTAACACGCGCCCTGGAGGGGGGGGGGGGGGGCGGGCGGGCGAAATCCGCCCACCCCTAAGGTTTTCGAGAATAGCCGCCGTTTTTGGCATACCTGTTCTTAAAGGGAAATAATGACCTTTTGATTTTGTTAGCAACAATTTCTTAGGCTACCGCTATGGTTTTAAAATTATTTTATTTAAATTTAAGAATTAAATAAAACTATTCCCAAATTCGAAGTTGTAAGTTTGGGAAAAATACAAAACAAGTACCTTGTGTACTTCATGAAGGTCATTGACAAATTCGCCCTTCCCTACCATTGTTCACATCGATTGCGGCATTTTTGGAGGCTCTGTGACATTTCTGATCAAACTGAGCGCTGCTCGGACACACGCTAGTAGCGCTTTCGTTCTCCATGGCAACCAGGCGTCAGCCAATCAAAAGCCAGAAAGGGAATACGTTCTGGCTTTTCATTGGCTCACGCCTGGTTGCCATGGAGAACGAAAGCGCTACTAGCAACAACTCGCCACAATGGTTAAGTGCGCCGAGAAGCATGACAATGCTTTGCAAACAAATCGCCAACGCTAAATAGGTCGCCGTCGATGTGCATCGATGAGCTTCCGATTTAATTGCCAGTTTTGTGTTATTGTTTGTTAGTTTTTTTGGGGAAAATTATTATTTTTCATGATAATATAAAGCATAGTGTTATATACAGCCACAGACAAATTATACAATACTCCTAATGTTGAAAACAAATGAATTTATTTTCAAAAATTGAGGGTCGCAACCACTAACTATGCCGCCGTTGATGTGCATCGATGAGCTTCCGATTTTATTGCCACTTTTTCCAATCGCAGTTAGTTTTAGAAGATCGCCGGGCATATAATCACAACAAGCAGAACGCGCAATATATTTTCCACTCCATTGCGTAAAAAAACAATACGGGAAAAGCCCGCAGTTTGATGAGGACCAAAAGTACTTGCAAGTACCGGTCGTTAAAAGTGTGGAACGCTTATCAACTTTAACTTGAAATATCTTTCGGTAGGAAAGTTTTCATGCAAAATGTGATGAATTTACAATATATTTTGGTCTCGTCTGGCGATTTCAAGTGCTAACTCCATTTTTGTGGAAAAAGGTCATTATTTCCCTTTAAATGAACTACCCACATTAGCCGTTTTCACGAAGGATTTTGCGTTTGGGGCGATTGGGACGTTTGGGGTTTGGGGCCAGCTATGGCCACGTGACATGGTGTTTGGTCCAAAACTCCAAAACTTCCAAACTCCAAAACTCCAAAACTCCAAAACTCCAAAATCTCAAAACTCCAAAATCCAAAATTCCAAAATTTCGAAATTCCGAATAGTGTTATTCCAATGGTGCAACCAACCTTCGGATACAACCAACCTTCGGTTATTCGGATATTCGGATACAACCAATCTAAGATTATTCGGATATGCGCGGGGGCAATAATATTTTTTTTGCCATCGCCGGTCCGAAGGTTGGTTGTACATTTTGGATTTTTTTTGTATTGCTTTTTTATTTTGGAATTATGGAGTGTTGGAGTTTTTGAGTTTTTGGAGTTTTTGGAGTTTTGGACCAAACACCGTGTCACGTGGCCATAGCTGGCCCCAAACGCCCCAATTGCCCCAAACGAAAAATCTTTCGTGAAAACGGCTATTATGTGCAATTCTTGACCTCGGGTCATTTCAGGTCAGGTCACCAGATCAGGTCACGTGATGACCCCACCTCAAAAAGTTTGCGGTCGTGCCATAGCCACAGTTTTTGGCCGAAAGGTTTCAAACTTGCAGGATTTCATAAGGTCATAGGTACCTACAATTTGTTTATCTCGTATTTCTAATATCGGTGACCTAAGGTCGGGTCAATTTCGTGACCTCTCCATTATAAGTCAATGGGGAAATATTCAAATACATCATATTCCGAGAATACGCATGCTATCAGTCAAATTCCTTCTGAATCATGTTATCATAGGCCATTGATGGCGATTCTCGGCGAACTCCAGAGTGTGGCTATTCTAACGCCGCGTCGGTACATTGGTCAGCACAAGGTCAGTCAGTAAAAGCAAAAAAAACCAGTAAAAGTAAAAGCAGCAAAGCAAAAAAGCAGCAATGGGATGCGAACGGTAAAAATACACATTACACTTAAGCGATTCACGGTAAACGATAAAAACAGTGACTGTGTGTCAAATGATTTGATGGTCGAGTCAGGTGAGTTCTCTGATAAAAGTAATCCCTTTGCCCTTGAACTCATTAAACCGTTAACACTGACATGTGGCAGCCGGGAGGCGATTCCACGCCGCAACCATTATTGATGATCCAGGTGCAATTTTCGTCCAGAGACCCCTGCTGGTCATCTGAGGTCAACCACACTTTTTTGTCAGTAACTCTCGACAGAATGAAGATAGAGAAGTGAAGCCCGTACCAATGTGTTTGTCTCGTCGAGACACGTCTCTCAATATGCAACATTACCTACTTGGGTCACCACTTGACCTTGGCCTGAGGTCAAATTTAACAGTTGACCTAACTTGGTAAACATGAATATGATTCGAATTGCCTTGACGAGACAAACACGATGGCGCCAAAATTATTGTTTTACCTGTTTTAGGTAAAAAGATATTTGTTAAAAACAGTTTTGCCAAAAATAGCTTTTTGACCTTTGATGACCTGGAGCCTATTTACCTGAGCTTAAATTTGAGGACACGTTGGCTATTGCATTTTTCAAGAAGTTTCTATTTATTTTTCCGTTTGTTTCTAACTAGCATAGTTCCCGAGATATGTGTGTGTGTGTGGGGGGGGGGGGGGGGGTTCTGATGCGATGTCCTAAAACTGGAAAATCTAACCTTTGATGACCTCTGGTGACCTCTGGTGACCTCAATATTGACCTGAGCTAAAAATATATATAAAAAATGACCTGAGCCATATATACGTAGCTTGTCGCTACGTTGCGTCGTTTTCGAGATCTTAGGGGGGGGGGGGGGGTTGCGCCGAACACGAACTGCAGGGGGGTTGATTTCCGCCCCCCCCCCCCCCCCGGTGATATCTCGAAAACTACGCTACGTAGCGACAAGCGGAAAACGGCGTTTGATAGCTTGATACAAGTACTATCGAAAGTATTTCAGTTGTTTTAGGTCAGGTCAAAATTGAGGTCACCAGAGGTCATAAAAGGTCAAATTTTCCAGTTTTTCCTGTTTTAGGACTTCGCTCCAGAAATTCCCATATATCTCGGAAATTATACTAGCTAGAAACAAACGGGAAAAGCAATCGCCAGCCATTGCAATTTGCAATCGACAAGGTGTCCTCAAATTTGACCTGGGGTCAATATCTGCCCCCTCCCAGATTTTCTCAATAACTTGAAAACTATGATACTGCAGGGGGGGGGGGGGTTGATTTCCGCCCCCCCGTGATATCTCGAAAACTACGCTACGTAGCGACAAGCGGAAAACGGCGTTTGATAGCTTGATACAAGTACTATCGAAAGTATTTCAGTTGTTTTAGGTCAGGTCAAAATTGAGGTCACCAGAGGTCATTAAAGGTCAAATTTTCCAGTTTTTCCTGTTTTAGGATTTCGCTCCAGAAATTCCCATATATCTCGGAAATTATACTCGGAAATTATACTAGCTAGAAACAAACGGGAAAAAGCAATCGCCAGCCATTGCAATTTGCAATCGACAAGGTGTCCTCAAATTGACCTTATGCTGCATCAATTCTACGTCTTCTCACAAAATTCCAATGGATTTGATAGTTATTTGGGAGATAATTACGTTTTAATGACGTCATGCCATTTTTGGTGGAAAAACGATACATGGTTGACAAATTGTAAAAAATAGAGTTTGGAAGCAAATTGAAAATAAAATGCGTCAAAAGAAAGGAAATTACTTCAAAATGGCTATCTCGGATTTTCGAAATTTTGGGTTTTGACCCCCCAAATAAAAACAAACTTATTTGTTTTCGGAAGAAAACAAAATCAGTCAATTTCTGTGAATTTGAAAAGTGAATTTCTTTAGCTCGAATACCAAAATAAGGTGACCGGCCCAAATTCGCGGATAACAAAATAGGGGGTACTTTTTTGCCACAAAAAGATGCACTCCCCCCCACGGAGAGAGACGCCAGTGATTGCCCTCTTCACCCTATCTGAAACCCCAACATTGCCCTACCGCTACCCCTATGCCGGTGAATGGGAGCGTCCCCTATTTCTTTTTTGGTCCTGGATGTAGCGCCATACCAAACGGACGGAAAAGTATGGCATAACATGCGGAAAATGCAAAACTGAATCCAACATTATGAGCCACTGGATCCAGCTACAGAGGAACGAGTGCTACCATTCGATTCAGCAAAGCAAGATCTATCGGCTGGGAGGTAAAACAAATTGTCAGTATTTGACTAGACACACTCTCTTTAACAATCAGTCAACGTATTTTGGAAATAGAATGTGTACTGACGTATTAGTGCTGGACACGTGTGGGTCAACATTATTATGTGAAGCGGGGTTACCAGTGGTGCATCGCGCCACAGTGTTCGGAGAGGGCGAGAGGAGCCGCTGAAGTGATCCAGAGATACACGACAACTGATGCACGGGCCGTGCATCAGTTGTCGTGTATCTCTGGACCATCCCAGCGGGTCCGAACACAGTGTTCGGAGAGGGCGAGAGGAGCCGCTGAAGTGACCGGCCCGTGCATCAGTTGTCGTGTATCTCTGGACCATCCCAGCGGGTCCGAACACAGTGTTCGGAGAGGGCGAGAGGAGCCGCTGAAGTGACCGGCCCGTGCAGCAGTTGCCGTGTATCTCTGGACCATCCCAGCGGGTCCGAACACAGTGTTCGGAGAGGGCGAGAGGAGCCGCTGAAGTGACCGGCCCGTGCATCAGTTGTCGTGTATCTCTGGACCATCCCAGCGGGTCCGAACACAGTGTTCGGAGAGAACACAGTGTTCGGAGAGGGCGAGAGGAGCCGCTGAAGTGACCGGCCCGTGCAGCAGTTGCCGTGTATCTCTGGACCATCCCAGCGGGTCCGAACACAGTGTTCGGAGAGGGCGAGAGGAGCCGCTGAAGTGACCGGCCCGTGCATCAGTTGTCGTGTATCTCTGGACCATCCCAGCGGGTCCGAACACAGTGTTCGGAGAGGGCGAGAGGAGCCGCTGAAGTGACCGGCCCGTGCAGCAGTTGCCGTGTATCTCTGGACCATCCCAGCGGGTCCGAACACAGTGTTCGGAGAGGGCGAGAGGAGCCGCTGAAGTGACCGGCCCGTGCATCAGTTGTCGTGTATCTCTGGACCATCCCAGCGGGTCCGAACACAGTGTTCGGAGAGGGCGAGAGGAGCCGCTGAAGTGACCGGCCCGTGCATCAGTTGTCGTGTATCTCTGGACCATCCCAGCGGGTCCGAACACAGTGTTCGGAGAGAACACAGTGTTCGGAGAGGGCGAGAGGAGCCGCTGAAGTGACCGGCCCGTGCAGCAGTTGCCGTGTATCTCTGGACCATCCCAGCGGGTCCGAATAGCTGCGGTTTGCGGCTGTTTGCCGGAGCTTCAGCCGCAGGGGCCGTGCCGGACAGCTCCGCCCACGGGTCTGCTCACCACCGATCCGCCCGCACCGGCTGCCTCTCCCCCGCGCAGAAGACCCGTCACGATCTCTCCCCCGCGCAGAAGACCCGTCACGATCGGGCCGCACAAACACTCATCAGGCGACTCGTGGTGTTCACGATAAGAGCGGCAAGCAGGCGGCAGCCAGTGGAACCGGTATATGTAAATTGGCAGATAGGATTAAGGATAGGTACCTACTTGCTAAATAGTGCAATGCTTGGATGTTAGCAATAAATAACACAATCAAATAACTCAAAAGCTGTTTATCGAAGTTCCCCGTATTTGGACGAAGCGTTGGCCTGTTCATACACATTGGTTGGGAAGGATATTAATACTCATGACATATTTTTATCAGAAGGGTCTCAGCACTATGTTGGTCCGCCGTTTGTCGCCATTGGCTGTGACGTCGCGTGCTCGCTCTGTAAGCACGCCCGCTGGTCTCAAAGCCAAACCATAGCTAGGGCGACGAGAAGAGAATCATTTGATCGTTACGCTTTCGGCATGCAGTTGACTTTGCAATCGTCGGTGCGTGACAGGTTCTGAATATACATGGGTCGCTCTCGTCAGGCTGCTTGGGACTCCGGTGGTCTGATTAGTGTCGTTTTCAAATCCCGCAGTCTCCGCGCTGGGTCGGGGGCCGACAGAGGCTGATCGGAGATGAATGGGGACGAAGTCGGTGCAAGTGGGAGCTGCTTGAGCTGCTTGCTTGAGTCTGACGGTGAACTGAGCCAGGGCTGACTGTGAGCTGATCTGATGGAGCAGGGCTGGTGGGTGGCATGTGGCATGTGACCTGTCGCGCCCGTTCGGGTTAAAGTCACATCTGGGTTGACCGACGTCATAGACAGACAGCGACAAAATAACAAGAAGTTGATGTGAGAACACGCTCACTAAATCACGTATCAAAAGTCACAGTATTGAAAGCTTTCAAATCAGAACCATGGTTGTCGGGCGAGTTTGGAAAATTACTTCCTCTGGTTGTTTTTCAAAGCTGAAAATCCTAATATCTCAGACCTACTTTAAAGTTTTCTGAACGTTTTAGCCGTTGTGCCTGGACGCTAAACAACGCTGCACAACGCTGCAGCACATCAGCTCCTTACTGGAGCCGCTCCAGTGAGGCAGAGCCAGCCCAGCCAGCCAGCGGCGGCGGCGGCGGCGGTGGACCCGGCCACTCGCTATCAACGTCCGCTACACCGCCGCCGCCGCCGCCGCCGCGGGCTGTAGATAGCCCCCGGCGCCGCGGAGCGTCATCGGAGGGCAAGCTGCAGGAAGTGGCATAGGTTCGATGTAGAGCGAATTGAATGTTGCCTGTTGTTAGTTGTTGTTGCCGTGTTTGGCGTTGGGGTGTATTCCGCGACTCTGGAGATTTGTCGGATGATGGCCGATTGCTGATTGTTGTGGTGGTTGATCCAGAACTGATCTGGTTGCAGGGAGATTCTGTTCGCATTTGTGGAAACCTGTTCATAGTATCAGTTATTTACTCAGATGTACAGGCCTGCAAGGACGTACCGTCAGATAACCCAAATTTGCTCAACTGGTTATTACGTACCAGACTGGTAACGTACCAGACGTTATTGATTCAACTTTTCTGGAACAATTAAATCATTATTCATTTTGGAATCTGAATGATGCAATCACCGTTCGATTAACGGATACAATTTTGAGAATTGATTCATTCTGATTCAAAGAATCAAAAGAAATATTTTAATTGATTCACGTTTGATTCAACATTTAAATATATGAGGTGAATTTATGTAAAATCAATAAAAATGGAAACATGCATATATATAATAATTAAAACATTGGTACAGCAATAGTATTTCAGGATAATTGAATGTAGCCACTGGGACTCCATGTATTTGGACAATTTACCAGTGTACTTAAATCGTTCAATATTTTGATTCAATCAGCCTTGATTTGATGCGGGTTTTGATTCAATCACGATTCATGAATCAAAATATCTGGTGGTGAATCAATTGTTTTGATTCAATGAATTTTGATTGAACGATTCCAATCGATTCAATCAGTGTCGAATCAATAACCAGTCTGACTCGTACTGCGTTTATATGAAAAAGGACGTTGATTGCACCGTGACTTACGCAACCCTTCCGACTTTGCAAATATTGAGTTTTAATTTTATTGTGCTGTAAAAAAATATTGAGTCATTATTGTTCTTTGTTCCTAACATTGTCATCACACATTATTTTTAATGTGGGGGGGGGGGGGGAATCTGTCCGGGAGAAGCTAGCTACTAGTGGTGCCAATCGGTACAATCATTTTCGGAATTACGAATTTGTCCGAAGACCGATTCGGTTTTCGGACGGACGGAAGCATATTTCTTTGGACATTTTCGGACATCCAGTGCCCAAGGATGGCTTGTCGCGAAAATCTCTTTGTTACTTTTTTATTTAAAAAAAAAGTGCGCCACAGGTAATTCATTTTCATATCAAGCACTTTTTCTGCTTTCGGACGCATTTCGGACAAACAATTATTTTCGGACAGTTTCGGACGGACAGCTGATCATGGTCTTGGACATCGGTCGGACATTGGACAAATATTTTCTGAAACTAGCACCACTACCTACTTACACCTACTTACAAAAACTGGAAATAATGGATAAGGAAACTATATTTTACCCCCAAAAATGCAGATTTGGTGTCGAGGCGAACCTGTAGATTCCATCAAACCACCTTATATTTGTTTACCCTAAAATCACCGTCTCCAGGCGTCCCCAGTCGGAGGTTCGGGAGGGGAAGGGGGATCCGCTTGCCCCCCCCCCTTGGTGACGCATATGGCCCCTAATGTGTACAAGTAATGTGGTGCAGTTTTGCTTATCTAGCAAAACGGCTCCACAACACGCCAAAGTTCAATGCACTTTACGCCTTTTTTTAAAGGAGATGGCGCATGGCCCGGGTTGCTTCTTCGGGGTCTTTGGAGTCAGTCAATTCCTGTACAGCTTTCAGCCAGTCTAGGGTTTAACAATCAGCCAGTCTAGGTTTAACAAGGTACCTTTCTTAGCTCGGTCAGGGTCACGGACAACAAAACCAGTAGCCTAGAGGTGACAGACATGGGATTAAGGCGGTCCACGGCCAGTCACCAGCCTGCGGAGCTTCAGTCATGTTCCAGATGGGTTTGGGGTCGAACTTAAGTCTCATTAGTTACGAATCTTAGGACGAACCTCTCAAATGCGTTATTCTAGCCATATATTATATGCTGGTCGCTGGATATAAAATATGGCAAAAACTTTCGATTACCTTCGATTTCCCCCTAAATCTTTGATTTCAAAGATCATCCACGTCTACTGCTATTTGGAATATACACTGAGAGAAAAAAGTTACTAGGGGTGGTTAGTTTTGGGCTAGTGTCAAAATTTACGAGGCCTTTACTAACCACCCCTAGTAAAACGTACTAGGGGTATTACCACCAGTTTTACTAGGGACCTGGTACAATTTACCAGCCCGAAGACCACGGGCTAGTCAAAGCGTACTAGCCCGGTTACGACGGGGGTAGTACGCTTACTAGCCCGGTTACGACGGGGGTAGTACGCTTACTAGCCCGGTTACGACGGGGGTAGTCACGCTTACTAGCCCGGTTACGAGGGGGTAGTACGCTTACTAGCCCGGTTACGACGGGGGTAGTCACGCTTACTAGCCCGGTTACGAGGGGTAGTCACACTTACTAGCCCGGTTACGACGGGGGTAGTCACGCTTACTACCGCAAATACCAGGGTTCAGCGACGGTTACTAACCCTGGTACTAGGGGTATAGTAAGTGGTACTACCTCTCTTACCAGGGTAATTCCCTTTCTTACCAGCCCACTTACCACATATCCACCAGTTACTGCAGCTTTTGCGTTGACTATTTTTCGCCCGAATATCTCAACAGGCATTTTTTTCCGGAACGAGATTTATTCGTACAGTAAACCGAGTTGAAACATCTGACATGACAGTTATTACAGCAAACACGCAGCTGATCGACTGCTCGGGAACGCCCCCGAGCAGGCGATCACCGTGTTTTTCCCCCGAGGGGAAAACACGGTTTCAGAACCTTTGGGGGTCATGACCAATTGTCACCCTGGATCCGCCCTTGGGTTGCTGTATTGCAACAAGATTCATTCTATAAAAATATGCATGAAATGGGTTTCACATGCATAACAAAATCACATGGGAGCAAAAACAAAACTCTACCCCAAATTTCCTGGGAAGTGTGTTGACATTGTTCAAGAATAATTGAAAGTTCGGAGATGATACCGCTGCCTGCATACGTATCTAACTAGAAAATGATACCATGAAAACTGTTAATAATGCAGTTAATACACTACCAACAAAGAGCAACAAGCATAAAGTACAACTTAACAAGTGAGCACTCACCCCTCCAACACACGTAGCACGCATTCACGGTAGACCACTTCCGCACTCACGTCACGCTGTCTCTGCAGCTGCGAATCGATATGGCTGCCACTACTAACAAAGAGCAACAAGCATTAAGTACAATACAGAGAAACTTAACCCGCGCGGCGCTGGGGTCTCCAGCCGAACGCGCGGCGCTGGGGGTGGGGGGGTAAATTTTACCCCCCCCCCCTCGTATCTTCCGAACCAATAACCGCAGCGAGACGCGCAATGCGGCGATCGCAAGCTCTCAACGAGAAGAATCGAATGCATACTCGAAATTCTTAAAATAAGGTCACATGTCAGGTCACGGTCAGGTCAAATGTAAAATGTAAGTATTTGAGTTTTTGGGCTATACTTTCCATCCAAAGCCTTATATTGCAACTATTATCTCACAAAGTGCTCCAGAGTGTATAATGCATTTCCCGCAAAAGTAAAAGTGAAATTGTAAGCAAATGTCAAGGTCAGGTCACACAAGGTCACAGGTCTACGAAAGCCATGCGACACATGTTGTATGGGTTATTTGACACGTATAATTCGATAGAAGCAGCCATTTTCACAGCCTGACACCATATAATCGTCCTCAGGGCAAGGTCAGGTCACAATAAGGTCAAAATTTGAAATTGATTAATATAAATAAACATTGCATGTTTCTAGACTAGTTTTGTCTTAGAAATACAGTGGTGGCATTTATTTGTCTGTATCTGGGCAGTAAAAGCCAAAAAACGCAATTTTTAAAGATGACGTCATGAGTTACTTGTTCTTAGAGAGCCATAAGTCAGTCAAAAATAAAGAAATTGCTTTGAAATTTGGTTTGAATATCGTTCATACTCGGTTCTCTAATATATCTTCCGTTTTTTTGAAAGTCTTCAAACAAAAAACTTTTGTGGAAATTCTTCCCCAAAAATCAGTTTTTTGCATTTTGGGGGTCAAAAACCCAAAATTTTGAAAATCTGAGATAGCCATGTCAAAGACAATGTTATTTCCCTTCTTTTGACGCCTTTTATTTGCAATTTGCAGTAACACGCTATTTTCTACGATTTTTCAAACATTTAACGTTTTTTCACCAAAAATGACATTGCATGACGTCACTAAAACGTCATTATCTGCCAAAAAAAATCACGAATTTAAAAAAGAAAAATGGCAGAAGACGTAGAATTGATGCACCATAAGCTACCGTAAGTTTCACTTTGATATCTGTCATAGTTGTCAAGTTATGGAGAAAATCCGGGGGGGGGGGGGTAAAATTTACCCCCCCCCCCCAGCGCCGCGCGGGTTAACACTTCACCCCTCCAACACACGTACCGACGCAACACGCACTTACGTCAACGCAGTTTGAATGCACTTGCACGCATGCAGTTTCTGCTTGCGAATCAAGATGGCTGCCGCGTGTGCGGAATTCAGAGGGTAGTTAAAGGCCTGGTAAAAGGGCGAGCCCCCTGGTAAGCACTCTAGTACGCATCTTGTCGCGCGTGTGCCGAATTTAGGAGGTAGTTCAAGGCCTGTTTCACGGGCGAGCCCCCTGGTAGGCACTCTAGTAGGCAGATCATACTAGGGTCTCTACCATGGGTGAGAGCCTGGTACTGAATACTACCATTAGTACCAGGCTTCGAAGGGTGGTATCTTGGGTGGTAGAAGGGCTTTATTAGGGGGGCTGGTAAGACCCATAGTAACTTTTCTCTCAGTGTAGCGTATTTTGTAATTGGACGCGACGAGGGCCGCAGGGCCTCCTAACATGTTAACGGGGGGGGGGGGGGGCAGCCCCCCCCAGTCGAGCTGAAATTGGGTCACTGGGAGGGGGGGGGGGGGCAGATCATTGTTATCGTGTCTGTATAAAAACGACACTCGAATCGGCGAAAGAAGAAAAAACTTCAATTGATTTGATAAGAAATACCACTTCAGTTTTAGTGCGGAAAAGTACCATTCTGACTGGTGTTCTGACAATATAAACAATTGCACGATCTCATCCCATCTGACAGTTACGCGGTATGATTGGTAGACGTCGCCGGGCAGTGATTTGTGATGCTGAGATTGAGATTGAGATTGTATTCGGGAACATCCACAGTAAACCTATGGCTTTTCAGAGCCCGTCGTTATGAGTGCGTATAGGCGGATAGAGAACAATGGCATGTCTGTGGCGCGCTGCTGCCAGCTGGGCGCTGCGCTGCTCAACAGTCAGGTTGAAACAGAACAGGAAATGACAAGGATTGAAGGAACAGTGTAAAATTCACAGATTACACGTGTGCTGGACTGATAGCTGGCATTTTTAGACATTCGGTTCGACCATTGGCGGCGGATTGTAGTTTCATGGGGGGGGGGGGGGGGCAAAGGAATCGCCAAGGCGTCAGGGCCTTTTTTAGACTGGGCCCTTCCTGTGGTCAGCCGGTTAGAGGCCTAAGGAAGCCATCGGCGGGTCTTGATAAGGTATTTCAACTGGTCAGAAAGACGCTTCGGTCGGGCTTTTACAGTGCCCTGGGTCCTATGTCCTCAGTGACCGGTCATATATCCTCGGCCGGTCTGAGAAGGCATTTCACAGACCTTCCTGAGAACTTGGTCAAAAACGTCCCAGACGGGTCACAAGAGAATTCGACCGACCTAAGAAGGCCCTCGGCTTGTGTAAGAGGTAATTGCATAGGCAGCCTGAGAGTTGCATAGGCTGGTTTGAGAGGCCCTGAGCCAGTCTAGGAGGGCCTTAGCTAGTCTGAGAGCCTGCGGCTGATCCGAGACGGTATTTTCCAAATCTGAGAGCGCCTTATGTCGGTCTGAGAGGTCCCTTGGTCCTTTTGAGAGGTCCCTCGGGTCGGTCTGAGAAGGCTTCTGTCGGGTCTGAGAATG
>JAXIVJ010004549.1:30000-81953 GCA_036785665.1 Chirona hameri
CCCCTGGATCCGCCAGTGCAAGTACATCGAGTATCATGTAGGTAGCGAGAGGGTTGTTTCGTTTGCACGGTAGTTCAGCTAAAGTGCATGCTATTTCCATAGTTATGTCACGCTGCTGTTTACCAATATCTCATACAAGGCTTGCATTTCCAGACTCCTAGAATCCTAATGCTACCTTGGAGAATCCAGTCCGGATTCTAGGGATCCTGTACCTAGATCGTTTCCGGGTGTTGGCAGGGCCTATTTTAAGGGAAAACCACGGGGGGGGGGGGGGGGGGGCAAAGAGGTACCCCATTTTTTTAGGCATCTTTTTGTGGCAAAAAGGAACTCCAATTTTTTTCCTCCGCGGATTTTTGACGGTCACATTATTTTGGTATTCGAGCTTAAGAAATTCACTTTTCGAATTCACAAAAATTTATTTTGTGGACATTTTTCCGAAACAAATATTTTATTTTGGTGGTCAAAAACCCCTCAAATCACAAATCTGAGATAGCCATTTGGAAGAGAATGTCATTTCCTTTCTTTTCACGGTTTTTATTTGCAATTTGCTTTGAAACTCTGTTTTACGATTTTTCAAACATTTATTGTTTTTCCACCAAAAATGGCATAACATGACGTCATTAAAACGTTTTTATCTCCCAAAATACTGCATTAATTTCATTGAAATTTGGTGAGTACACTTGGAATTGATGCAGTATAAGGTACTTAAAGTTTCACTTTGATATCTATCACAGTTTTGAAGTTATTGAGAAAATCCGGGAGGGGCAGCTTCTGCCCCCCCCCCTCAGCGGGGCGCGTGTCACCGAGGCTGTTTGAATTGCATCAGGTGCGCTGTTTTGTCTATCATTGAAAGCAAGGGATACATACAAACTTCAAATTCAATCACTTGAGAGAAGAAAAAACTTCCATTTTCATGAAGTTTTCTCCTAAGATCATTGTTTTTCACGTTCAGTGCAGGGTATGCGCAGGGGGGGGGGCATACTTGTATTGCATGCCCCCTCCTAGATTCCTGTGGGGGGGGGGGGCATTTGCCCTTGATGTTCGCCCCCTGGATCCGCCAGTGGGGGTGGATACCCTCCCCTTTAAGTTTTTTGGAAATAGCGGAAAACGACGCCATTTCGCGCCGCCATTTTTGGTACAACTGCTTGCCTATCAATTGCCCAAATCCTGTTAATTTGTTTACCTCTGGTCTCCTCAGGTCACGTCACTAAGTCAAGTCTAGTGATCCTGCCTCCAAAAAATGTAAGGCCGTGCCGCAGCCACATTGTTTGACCGATCAGTTAGATACTCACAGTATTTAATCAGGTCATAAAGACCTACAATTCTGCTATTTCGGAGGATTTTTACATCGGTGACCTAAGGTGAAGTCTGTTTTGCGACCTCCCAATTATAAGTGATTGGGGAAACATGGAAATGCATATGAATCCACAGGAAATGGCTAAATTTGCCCAATTTTCACCAGAGTCTCGGATCTTTTGCAAAATGTCCAGTGGCAGATCTACGGTTGGGCAAAATGGGCAATTGCCCCCCCCCCCAAACCGTCTGAAATCGGCGCAAAATTGACACATTTCCTGATATAGAAGAAATATAAGTAACTTTTACTAAGGAAAGTTAGCTTTAAATCAGCTGTCAATGCATAAGCAAGCCAAATACGACGCGTTTTCAGAATTGTGTGAGTTTTTGGAATTTTGCCCCCCCCAAAAAAAAACAACACCCGTTCTGGATCCGCCAATCCGCCAATCCATGTGGTATTTTTATCCTGTGACCTCCACGAGGTAAAATATATTCACCCTGAGGTCATTCGTCATTTTTCTTCCATAACTTTTTACCGAACCAGTAAGGCGTCGCAGTTGGCGATGAACGAGCGAACGCGAAGGAAATGTATGGTGAATTTCAACTCGATCAGGGAAGTAGTTTCTGAGATACAAATACGTGGTGCACGTGCGCACGTGCAGAAGCACCCCACCCCTGACTTTTGGGAAAGTGGCGGCTGAGAGATCCCTAACCACACACCAAATTTGAACACAATCGGCCCAGCAGTTGCCCCCACCCACTCCAAATTGTTTGGCGACATTCCTGATCCAACAACCCCCGATCTCCCCCACTCTGCCGCTAATGAGCAATTGTTCAAAGGATATTGCAATTCAAGATATTCCGGAAATAATTCAACAGGTGCATCAACAGGTGCAGCTGAGTCTGCCCCACGGGGCGTTTACCTCCGCGTGATTGGGAGTGCGCGCCGCGAGCGTGCCGAGCGCGCTGAACGCCAGTCTGTGACGTCATCGATCGGTCTGATGACGTCAGCACGCGGCGGCGATTTAGCCACGGCGACCGATCACCAACCTTAACCAAGGATAACAGCGCTTTTCACGGACCATGACTGCAGACAGCCACAGGCTCCTCGCCCTCGGCCAAGTGTCGCCCCAGACTACACGGCTGCGGTGTCTTTTTCCGGCTGTAGCGGCTGAGTTGCGTGCGCTGGCTGCGTGCAGCTACCTGAGCTCGACGACCAACTGTGCGATGACGTGACCTGTGGGCTCGGCGGCTCGGCGCCGGTCAGTGTATATGTGCATTGGCTGCCCCGCACGCAGCCTAGATACGCAGCTGGCTGAGGCGGAATAGGTCAGCTGCGGCCGGGTCACCGACGGAGCCTGGCGGCCGAGACGGGGCGGCGGCGGCGGCGGCGGCGGCCATCGATCCGGCCAGCCGGAGGCGGTGGTGGCGGCGGGAGCTGTTGATGCTGAGAGCAGGCCGCCGCCCGCCGCCGCCGGCGCCGACGATGACGCCGGCGTTCCCCGACCGCGTCGCTAGAGACGCTCTAGTGCAGCGCGGCGCTGGACTCTTTGTCGCAGACTGTGTCTCTGAGGCCGGCTCTGTCGGCTGCCGGCATTGGTTCTGCCTCCGAGGAGGGACGGGGAGACATGTTCCCCTCGGCCTTTTCGGATTTTAGTATTGGCTACCGGCCACACCATTAGTTTATGTTAGCTGTCACAGTCAGGCCCAACCATACCGACACAGGCTACCGCAGATACAGACGGATGACGTGCTGCGTCACAGGCTGCCACAGGCGATGTGCCATTTCCGTTGCAAGCTGGCATAGACAGGTTGGTGGGCTTACCGGGCTTACCATGCGATACAATAGGCGTTCGGACTGGGTGCAGCCTTTTGCCGGGGTTCTATCATCGTCGCTCCTTTATTTTGTTAGATGGGGAGAAAACTTGGAACTTCAACAGTCATTCGTTACTCATAATATTGAAGTATTTTCGGACATTGTGTGTGGAGCTGTTCGTGTGCGGGGGCTCCACCCCGGCGGAGCGCCGCGTCGGCAGCGGACGGGCGTGCGGGCGTGGCGGGCGGGTTGGGCCCGGAAGCGGCCGGGTCGGCTGGCGGCCGGCTGAGATAAATAATGGCGCTCCTCGTGCGGCTGGCCGCGAGATGGCTGCTAATGATGGGGAGGATACCTTGAGCGATGACAGGCCGAACCGACCGAGTCATAGCCGGCCAAGTGGCGGCCCGATAACTGGACTGTGGTGCCGCGCCGCGCGGTGACTCGGCGCGCGGCATTGCCAGCCAGTGGCGAAGAAAACGTCGGAGAACGACACACGCCAACGGCTATAACTGTGCACCTACCTCGGTCAGCCCCTCGGCCAGCCCCTCGGTCAGCCCCTCGGTCAGCCTCTCGGTCAGCCCCTCGGTCAGTCCCTCGGTCAGCCCCTCGGTCAGCCCCTCGGTCAGCCCCTCGGTCAGCCCCTCGGTCAGCCCCTCGGTCGGCCCCTCGGTCGGCCCCTCGGTCAGCCCCTCGGTCAGCCCCTCGGTCGGCCCCTCGGTCAGCCCCTCGGTCAGCCCCTCGGTCAGCCCCTCGGTCGGCAGTATTCCCGGCGGTGGCCGGCGGTCCAGAGTGGGTTGACCGGGGTTAGGATGTAATTTAACTGTGTTCTGGTGGTCACGGAGGTAGGCAGACCGTGGTCAGCGGGCTTGTGAACTGCAGTTCTGCTGGTATTGGGCAGGAATGCTGTGGTGTTGGTGGCTAGAGCTGCCCTTTCCGCTGTCATAACCACGTCGACTGCGGTTTTTTAAGCCCGCGGTTTGTGTGAGTTTGAAGATCACTTCGACATTTTGTGGGCGTATTTTTGTTTATTGAACAATTCACGGTTGCAGAATGTAACCAAGGCTACTAGAGATATAACGAATTTAACTATTTTGGTCTCAAATTGTAGGGTTGATGAATATGTATGGCTTTATCGGTTAGCTTTAGCATTTCGCACTTGGCAGCTTTGAAAATTATAAATAACATTAGTCATTTTGTTGCATGATTTACATCATATTACAAACTCTCCATTTTATCGTTGTCACGTGTTGTTTTCAATAGCTGCCGTGGGATCTAGTCGTGTTTTTGTTGTTGTGGGGGGCAAATCTAGTGACCTATTTACAAAAAAGTTATTGAGCGGGGGGGGGGGGGGCATGCCCCCTTTGGTCCCCTGGATCCGCCCCTGAGTATCTGTCTGGCACTGAGCATGCGGGAGAGCGTCGTTGGCCATCGCACAACACCCCCCCCCCCCCGACATCGGCCCGCCCACTCGATCGACGCCCCCTGATTGCCCTGCTGATTGACTGATGCATAAATAAATTACACGCGCTCACATATGCGCCGTGCTCCAGCCGCTCCAGCCGCTCCAGCCGCTCCATATCCAGCCGGCCGCCCCCGTTGTGTATTTATGTTTAGTGATGACGTGGGTTGGAAAAGAGCCTGGAAATGCTGATCTCGACTCCCGTGTCTACATCCCCACAATATGTAGGCTTCTCAACATGGAACGGCTCAGAGGGTGTAGGTGTACCTTGTGTTCTGATTTTGTTTAGGTCGCCTCCTCTAAAATCCATCCGTGGATCAGTTTGGGTTCCCTGATGAAGTCTGTCGTGCTGCGGGTTTCGGTAAAGTCGGTCAGCTCCGGAGGGGGGGGGGTCGGTCGGGCCGGCTGACGGCTGCCGACCTCCCTGGAGAAGCAGCAGCAGGAGGCGGGACGGTGCTTTCCATCGATCCTCCCGTGCCCGCTCCACTCACTGGATTGGCCGGCTGTTTATTCAGGCCGACCCGTACGGACGGTACGAGTTTGTAGCAGGACGGCCGCTGACGGAAAGCTGTAAGAGCTCAGATTGGGACTGATAGAGCTGTGAGAACTCAGCACCGAGCTCGACTGAAGCTGACAGCCGTGAGAGCTCAGGCTGAGGCTGAGGCTGAAGCTGGCATAGCTGTGAGAGCTCAGACTGAGGCTGAGGCTGATGGGCTGTGAGAGCTTAGCAGCGAGCTCGACTGAAGCTGACGGAGAGCTGTGAGAGGCGAGAGCTCAGCACCGAGCCTGGCTCAGGCTGACAGGCTCCAGCAGAGGAGCTTGATCCGATACAGCTTTCCAGGGGTCTTCTCGTGCTGATTATATGTCGTTTCGCGACGCATGCAGTCACATAACTACTCCAAGTATATCACTGGCATGTGGCTATATAAAATGTTCCGCTGGTGTGAAAATGAGGTAATGCCTAGCGGGATGAGACACTGATACATGTATGACTGTCAACTGTGAAAGGCAATACTACGGTGTGCAGTGGATGGGGGGGGGGGGTCCGTGTGATCACATGGGGGGGGGGGGGGCAGCCTTGGAATTTTGGACATTTTCTAGACTTTTTGGGTCCAAAGAATTTTGCTCTCTTCATTTTTGTCTGGAAATTTGCTCTCTTTTCACCTGATCTTTCTGACATCGTAGTTAAAATAAAATGTCATTTTCCTCACAAGGATTTAATATCAATTACAAATCAGACATTTTTACTTTCAAAGTAAAATCATTTTTCATAAATTAAATATATGTATTTTCCTAACAACACAATTTTACTCTCCATGTAAGGATTTTTACTCTCCAGGACCAGGTCATGACACGAAAAATCCAACACTGGCACAGAGTGCAGGGCATGGGACACATGGCAGGACAGGGTAGGGCAGGACAGGGCAGAGCAGGACAGGGTAGGGCAGGACAGGGTAGGGCAGGACAGGGTAGGGCAGGGTACAGGTCACAGGGCAGGGTACTCAACACCTCCAGGAAAGCCCTGGTCAGAACTGAGAGGGAGAGGTACTGCAATACTACCAGTCTGAGAAAGCCCAAGACCATCAGGGCACCAGAAAGTCAAGGTCATAAGGGTAACCAAGAGGCAATACCATTTTAAACCAGAGAGGCAATCCTATCAGGGCATCCAAAAGGTGTCTAGGGCTCCAGAGGTATAGAGACAAAACACCACCACTTAACTTTGTCAATATCTGGTCAGTGTTTTTTGGCTGCAAAGGGTACATTTCACCTCTGGGACACAGTGGATAAAAAGGGGATGGGCCAGGGTAGTACCCGATGACCCAATTGACTCAAGTTGTCACCATTGTGTACTTGACCCCTCACAGTTTGGGCAGGGTGCCAGCAGTGTCGAGTGCTGCCAGCAGGAGGTGCTAGATTTCTGTAGAAGGAGCAATTTATCATCAAACATTACCTGCTACCAATCTTTCACCTCTACTGATCCGATCCCGACCCCTGGCATTCCTTCCTTATGAATTGTGAGCAGCCTTGGATTTTGGGCCATTTTATGGACTTTTTGGGTCCTAAGAATTTTCTCTCTCTTCATATTTGTTCAGGAAATGTTCTCTCTTTTCGCCTGATGTTACTGACATTGTAGTTAAAATATAATTCAATTTTCCTCACAAGGATTTAATATCTATTACAAATCAGGATTTTTTACTTTCCAAGTAAAATAATTAAAACAAAAATGAAAATCTTAACTTGCCTGACAATACAATTTTACTCTCCACCTATGGATTTTTACTCTCCGGGACCAGGTCATGAAATGGAAAATCCAACACGGGGGGGGGGGGCGTGTGATCCCGTGGGGGGGGGGGGGGGTCGGTGTGAGCACTGTGATCAATGTCAAATTGGTCACACATGCACTGCTGGCGCGAGAATGTGATGTGCAATAAGACATAAAGACATAAAAGAAAAGTGCAACAAAGAGCCTCTTGGGCCCATCCGAAGTTGCAACCCCCCACTCCACCAGTATCGCCCCTTCAAATCACCTTACTCTGCTTACAATAAATGCAGACTGGTTATTGATTCGACACTGATTGAGTCGATTGGAATCGTTCAATCACAATTCCTTGAATCGAAAAATAAGTGTTCACCATCTTTTCATCTTTTGATTCATGAATCGTGATTGAATCAAACCCGCATCAAATCAAGGCTGATTGAATCAAAGGATTTAACGATTCAAGTACACTGATAAATTGTGCAAATACATGCAGTCCCGGTTGCTACATTCATTTATACTGAAATAGTATTGCTGTAACAATGTTTTAATGATCATATATATGTATGTTTCCATTTGTATTTATTTGATATAAAATTAACCACATATATTGAAATGTTGAATCAAACGTGAATCGATTAAAATATTTGTTTTGATTCTTTGAATCGGAAAGAATAAATTCTCAAAATGTTCTCCGTGAATCGAACGTTCCTGATGGGAATACTGGTTGAATCGTTCAGATTCCAAAATGAATCATGATTGAATCGTTCCAAAAAGTTGAATCAATAACCAGTCTGGCCTGCATAAAAGAATCCTGATCCCACGAGTATTTATGAACTAATCCCTTCTCTATAAAGTGTTTATCTAATCTAATTTTGAAAGAAGCAAGTGTCACTGCATCAGCGACATCCCCTGGTAGCTTATTTCAATGTCATACAACCCATCTACTGAAACATGACTGTCGTAGCCAAGTCCTACTTTGTTTCATAATGCGTTTATGCTGATGACCTCTACCTCGGTTTTCCCTATTGAACTAAAACATTCCCTTTAAATATCCAGAATGCTGACTATTTGTGTGAAGTGAAGTGAAGACTTCAATTCGATCTCCTCTTAGCCTTCTATATCTAAGTGAAAACATATCCAATGGGGTTGGGGACTGCTATTTGGTTTTTGCGCTTAAAAGATGCAGCGTATTTTTCTCATTTGTTCGGTAAACTTCTCAATCACAACTTAAATCACCTTTCGTCCTAAATCGACCAGCTAACGTTTCGTGTTTATGTATTCACATTCTTGATTTTGTTTGTGACGTCACAACCTAGTGACTTGTGGCGGGACTTGCGGTGTTTAGACACCCCCTCAGGTTTTGCAAGGATAGCGGAAAAAAAGGCGGCGCGCAGCGTCGCCGTTTATGGTACAGCTGTTTTTTGTACAGCTGGTCGGGCATCAATTGCCCACATTATGTTCTAAAAAAATACCCCGGGTCATCTCAGGTCAGGTTACCAGACCAGGTCACGTGACCCCACCCCCAAAAAAACTTGTGGTCGTACCACAGTCTCAGTTTTTGGATGATCGGTTTTACACCTACACAATTTCATAAGGTCATATATATCTACAATTCGTATATCTTGGATTTTATATTTCAGCGACCTAAGGTCGGGTCAATTTCGTGACCTCCCCATCATAAGTCAATGGGGAAATATTCTAATGCTTCCTATTCCAAGGATACGCAAGATAGCGGTCTAATTCCTTCTGTATCATGCTATTATAGGCCATTCTTGATGACCTAGGTGCCATTTTTGTTCAGTGACCCCTACAGGGTTTGCCGAGGTCACCAATAATTGTTTGTCAATAACTCGACAGAATGACGATGGAGAAGTGAAACCGACACTAATATGTTTGTCTTGTCGAGGCACTCTTCCCATATGCAACATGACCTACTTGGGTCACCACTTGACCGTGACCTGAGGTCAAATTTTTAAGTTGACCTAACCTGGTTGACATAAATAGTATTCGAAGCGCCTTGAAGAGACAAACACGATGGCGTCAAAAGTATTGCCTTATCTTTATTAGGTAAAAAGCTATTTGTGAAACTGTTTTGCACATTTTTGACATTCGATGAGGTCTGCAGCCTAAAAAATTGACCTGAGCTAAAATCTGAGGACACCAAGTGAGATTGAATTTTTAAAGAGCTTTTGATTGTTTTTTTTTGTTCCTGGCTATCATAGTTCCCGAGATATTGGGGGGTGTTCGAAGCGAAAACCTAAACTGGAAAATCTGACCTTTGATGACCTTTGGTGACCTCAATATTGACTTGAGTAAAACAAATCACGAAGTAACTTCAAATGTGCTTGTTGAGAGCGTTCGAACGCGCTCTTCCGCGTCTTTCTAGCCTTTTAGTTTTAGAGTTAGAGGGGGGGGTGTTTTGTCACCGCCGCGCATAAAATGCCGCTGATTTTAGCTCAGTTGTGACGTCACAACTACAAGGACCTGAGCTTAATTGTTTTAGTTTTTAGTCATTTCTGAGTTCATTTCACTTTTTTATATTATGAAACATTCTCCTGTTTTTTTATGAGCCCAACATATTGGTACCTTACAAATAGGATCCAACCCCATTTCTTTAATCTTCTTCATAAGGTAAACTACCAAGACAATTAACCATTTTTGTTGCCCTTGTTTAACTCTTTCTAACAACCAGCAATCTTTCTCATATGTTGGAGACCAGGCTTGCACACAATACTCCTAGTGTGGTCTAACGTATGTACAATACAGTTTTGTTATTACCTTTTCACTTTTGTAGGAAACATTTCTGTTAATGGCCCCTAGCATTCTAAGTGCCTTTTTCCTAGCTTCTACGACCTGGTCTGACGCTGATAGTCTATTGTTTACCACGACACCTAAATCTCTTTCATTTTCAATCTGCTTCAGTTTCTGCCCACCCATTGCATACCTATGTTTACTGCTAACTCGTCCAGCGTGCATAATCTTGCATTTACTCAAATTGAATTCCATTTGTCATGCTTCAGACCACTCAATTAGCTTGTCCAGATCTGATTGAAAGACATCCTGATCATGTCTTCCTCTAATAATCCTGACAACTTTTAGATCGTCTGAAAATTTAAAGACTGCTGTCTATACTGTTCTCAATTGTATTCACAAATATTATAAAAAGCAATGGGCCCAGGACTGAGCCCTGTGGAACCCCACTGAGAACCTCCTTCCATCGTGAGTTGCACTCATTTAATATAACCCTTTGCTGACGTCCTGAAAGCCAAGTTTCTATTCAATCGAAAATCTTGCCCCTGATACCATGAATTTTAAGTTGCAGACCTATGGGTGACTTTGTCAAATGCTTTACTGAAATCAAGAACAGCTACATAACTGTTCCGTTTACCCTGATCAAAGCTATCTGTTGCAACATCCAACAACTCCAGAAGATTAGTTAATACAACATGGTTCATGGCTGTGTCCGGCAATGAGATGATTACTGTGCAGAAAATGACAGGTGTCACGTTATAGTAGGTTATGCATCGAGCATCGATATCTTCTCTCCGGCAGCTTTGCTTTCAACGGTTATTATTTTTACAGAAGGTCGATGTGTCTTTGCCAGTCTCGCACTATGCACCAAAATGGTAATGCAAACAAGAGAATGGGACATCTTAACCCGCCATTGACTGGGGGGAGGGGGGGGGGGGGGCGTTTAACGCCCCCCACCCCTGATTAATTTTCGTAATATCTCAACAACCAATACAGCTATATATAAAGCTAGGTAAATCATGTAACACGAATAACACAAATTAAATTCTTCGTATTGTTTCAATGCCCAATGCCCTAAGTGGATCATTTGCTGTGATATGCACCCCACAGCCACTTCTGCCTGTCATGATTATAATTTCTCTTCAGTGCTCAATTTGTGTAAATGGAAATAAATGTCACAAAATGAATAATAAATCGTATATTTGTGCACACAACATAGACAATAGGAAGTAGTTAGTACAAGAGCATTGCAAATGAGAGCTGAAAAGCTCTTACATTACTCATAAGTCATAAACACTTATTGATTGAAACAATTGTATAACAAGGTTACAATAACAAAGGCACATCACACATCTGGATTTAGGTGAAGGTGAGAACTGAGGTGGTTGTAGGTTCATGATCTATGCTGCCTTGTTGAATGTTTGTCTTGATGGCTGCAACTGTTGTCCTGGAGTTGGATCAGGTATGGATCATAGCAGGACTTGATGTCATGATACGAACAGTCTGTGGAAGGGGAAAAACAGGTTCTAAAATTATTGTCATTTGTAACAGCTGACTCTGGCGTGTCTTGTCTAAGCTGAGTACTTCATATAGTGTTTTTAGGTTGAATTTTCCACTCCTAATCCTTTTTTTAGGCTGAATGTTCCACTCCTAATGCCTTTTTAGGCTGAATTTTCCACCCCCACCCTGGGTTCACTGGCTGGTCCTAGGACACTGTCTGGTGACCTCTGGTGACCTCAATATTTATCTGAGCCCAAACATAGTTTCAAAATTATTTTCGACGTGCTATCGAACCGTGTTTTTGGATTCCGTCTACTTCCCATAGGAGCCGAGTTAGAAGGGGCGTTTCAGAACCAATCAGATTGTACCATCCCAATGACGTCTCATATTGGCAGCATTTGGTAGCAATTTCTCTACCTATGACCCACTATAGGGATGACGCCCTCCTGTATGTACCGTTGTTTCCTGACGCGAAGCTCTGCGCACGACTGATGCGTGTGTATGCGTGCGGCGACGCTGCGTGTTGTAAACCGCGGTCAACACGCCGCAAGAGTTTTTGTGTTGCTGGGATTTGCGGCCGACCGTGCGGTGGACTGTGAACACGACTGGCAGGTTTTTTCTTCTCCAGTGTCTGTCTTGTTTGTGTCCGCCTCCAAAGAGGGAGGTGCTCGGCATGCAGTACCCTGCTGACTGATGTTTCTGTTGTCTACAGATGTGCGCGGGACCGCGGTCAGCATCAGGTCGTCACTGATCTGAGCCTCGTCTGCGGCCGACCTGAGGCTGACCTGAAACTCACCTGCTGCGGACGACCTGCTGACGACCTTTTGACGACCTGAAGCTGAACTGGAGCCAACCAGAGACTGTTGGCTGGCCTTCTGCTGACCTGAGGCTGACCTACTCACCTAAGGCTGGCCCGAGGCTGCCCTGAGGCTGACATCAGGCGGTCTTTGGTTGGACCGGAGTCTGACCGGAGTCTGACCGGAGTCTGACCGGAGTCCCGCTCACGGCCGGTGTGTGGTTGACCTGAGGGACTCGCCAGCGGCTGAACCTGGGTCGCCACCATGGCGGACCTCGAGGCGGTGCTGGCGGATGTCAGCTACCTCATGGCCATGGAGAAGTCCAAGTCGACGCCAGCGGCGCGAGCCAGCAAGAAGATCGTGCTGCCCGATCCCAGGTCAGTGCCGACGGACTGAGGTCAGGCTGAGGTCAGGCTGAGGTCAGGCTGTGGCTGCAGTTACCACGTGCTGCTGCGAATAGATCACAGGCCGAAGTCGTCTGACAGTATCCTCGTCTCGTGTGTATGTTATTGGTTAGTCATGCCTTATAAATTGGATCTCAGAAAGCCAGTCATGAGTTATTGCGCGGGCTGTCGGGGGTTGGGTTCATTGGACCGGGTTGGGTTCATTGGACCCCATTCTTTTTCTGTACGGATTCATTATCTCACATATCGAGAATGATTTACGGGTGCTGCCTGTGTGATACCCATTCAGGATACCAGCATGGCTTGGCCTTTACGAAATCGTCTGGTGGAGCTCATGCGGTAGGCTTGGCTTAGCATACCCTAAAAATGAACTACCTTACTTGTCTCATTTTTAGTGTAACTACCGATTCTATATTTTGTTTCGCTGATGAAAACATGGTAAAAATAATTTATTTCGACAATAAACGCCTTTATTTGTGTCATACCCATTAGAGGAGCTAAGAGGAGCTTTGTGAGGGTCCATGCGAGCATTGGAGGGGTTTGGACCCACAGAAAGTACATAAAGTGTCGCCCATGATGCCAACTGTATTTACGGCAGCTTAATATCCGGTACTTGACGCGCGTTTCCTTATCTGAAAATGACGTGGGTTCCTCCAACTCGGGGGCAGCTGTCGTGCGTTACGTGATACTGGCTCAAGGATTTGCGCTATCGCCGCCTTGTCGGAGCGAGATTAAGGCTACATGCCGCGAAATGAACTTTGGGGCGCGCAGGCATAGATCGTACACGACTCGATGTCTGCGGTGGCGGTCAAGAGAACAGCATCCAGTAACGATATGCTTTTTGATTGACTGTGATGCTCTGGATTGGGGAATTATTTCTCAATATTCACGCCATTACAGTTAGGAATGGGCAAAGTATTGCGGCTGTTCAACTGCCGTGTCGCCGCGCAGTGTCGCCGTCGTTATTTGTAACAAGGCATATGTCATTGTTGTTATGGACCTCAGTAATCTTTTGCGGTACGGGGGGAATTGAGACGCGGCTATAATTTGGCCAGTTCCTTTACAGCGAGACCAATAACCCGAGCAGTTGAGGCGCCCAAGAACTCCAAATCATCATCATCCAGCGGGTTGCGGACGCTATCCTCGCGTGGCATGATATCCATTTGCAGCCTCACTGAGCTCTGTCTCGGCGCTGTCTCGGCGCTGTCTCACAGTGGTACATAAGCCGGGAACCAGCTAACACCCGTCGTCGCCATTTCCAGTTTAATTCACGGTTCCGTCTGTCCACTCTCACGATCCCAATATCTCTTGATCGCCACGCCTAACCACCTACGACCACCGCGGACCGTTTCCTTCTCCGTATTTCCCCTGCCGCCCTACCGCCCTGCCGCCCTGCCGCCCTGCTGCCCTGCCGCCCGGCCGCCCTGCCGCCCTGCCGCCCTGCCGCCCTGCCGCCCTGCCGCCCTGCCGCCCTGCCGCCCTGCCGCCCTGCCGCCCTGCCGCCCTACCGCCATGCCGCCCTGCCGCCCTACCGCCATGCCGCCCGGCCGCCCTGCCGCCATGCCGCCATGCCGCCATGCCGCCATGCCGCCCTGCCGCCCTGCCGCCCTGCCGCCCTGCCGCCCTGCCGCCCTGCCGCCCGGCCGCCCGGCCGCCCTGCCAGCTCACATAAGCTGTTTAGTCGCCTCTCGGTATTTGCTTGTCTGCGTTTTTCCTCTCGCCTCGCGCTTTGCCTCTAGCCGGGCGTGCTGTTTCCGTGCCGTGCCGTCTGTCGAGATAGTTTATTGATCTTTGTCTGGTTTTAGACGGCGTGTTATCGTGCGTCGCCGGTCGCTCGGTGGTCCTCGAGCGACCTCAGTCGCGTCGCCGCCCGCCCCGACCGCTAGTTGGTGGCAGCGGGTGTGCGCGCCTGGGTCACTATGCGGTATGGATGCGTTGATGTATGCGTGGCATTGTCGTTGGATGTATGTTAGGTGTATGGACTGGACACGACACTATATATGCTAGTGTGGTACCTTCCGTTAGCTGGAAACATACTTCCTTTGTGGTGGTGATAATCATTATCGTGATTCAATTGCCGAATAGTGTCTTCCTATGTTGATATTAAATGTCATGTGAAAGCACACTACGTGGTCTGTTGCGTCTCCAAATTAGACGTCCACCACTGCTGCTAGTGCAGGCTCTGTGAGGAAGACGGAGGGGGTGGTGTGGGTGGCAGTGATGTGGGCGCCCGAGTGGGACGGTTATGGCAGCTACCTCAGCGATGGTCCTAGATGAAGAGAAAGGTGGCTGAACCTTCCAAAGCCTTATTCTCAATTTCAGAAACCGCATTTTTCCCATGCCATGGGAAACGGCACACAACCGGCATCTGTCCATGAGGAAAATAAGTGGAACGCTTCTGTGCTTGTCAAGTTGTCTATTTTTACTTTCCCGCTGACGTCGGCGTCCTCCTCGGAGGGGGACGGGGTCACCGCGGGACACGGCGGTGACCCGTCAAGTGGCTGTCACGACGGTGACAGCCGTTCAGATTGGAACCGATGGCGCTGTAAAACTGTCGACCGAGTGCCGGGCGCACGTCAGGCCGTGTGCGTACCTGCCGGGCGCACGTCAGGCCGCATGCGTACCTGCCGGGCGCACGTCAGGCCGCATGCGTACCTGCCGGGCGCACGTCAGGCCGCATGCGTACCTGCCGGGCGCACGTCAGGCCGTATGCGTACCTGCCAAGGGGCGGCGGCGGGCTGGCGGTGCCGCCCGGTGGTCCCCGGGAGCTTAGTGAACGCGCCGTCACGCTGTGGCAGGAGCTGAAGTTTTTATAAAGGAGCGAAGGAGTGGGTAACAGCCGCGTCGCTTGGCGATATAGGATGCCTGCATATTCTATAAATGCTGCAATAAAATGCGACTGTACGTGCAATGTCAGTGATAATTGCAGTCATAGTCACAGTTTGCACAACAAACTGTCCGTTTAGTTAAGCGTCGTCACTCACTGCCAGTCACGGCCAGCTACAGTACGTTTAATTGCTGTCAGTCCCGGCTTCAGGATAGCTGCAAAGCTGCAGTCAGGTACCGCCACGGTGTCAGTCGTTCTGTTATTTACGGCCACTGACATGCACAGTCCGCCTTCTTCCGGCCTGACAGGATTCAGGCCATTTCCCTCTGTCACTCCAACCACAGTCCAACTCGGTCCGGCTAACCGTTCAATACCATCCAATTTCCGTGATGTGATGTGCTCGCCATGCTATCGGGGTTGCGTGCGGCACAGGATGTCTGCGTGCGAGACATAGGCTCGAAATGTATCATTTCTCAGACTGAGCCTGACGGTCAATGCCATCCTCGTTCGGAGACGCGCGAGTTTCGGCTCCCATCTAATTCGGACAAGGGTTTTAATCAGCTCTCGCCGGCTGAGTAGGCAGAAACGTGGCGCGTGACACTGAGGGTCTTCCGTGACGATCCGTTGTACACGTAACAGTAGCACGGTACTGCCTGCTCGTTCCCCGTAGGAGTAATGCAGGGGCTGGTTGGTTCGTCGGTTGCCTGGTAATTCCCCGACCTATGTATGGCGTGGGCATTCGGCTCTAGAGGGTCCTTTACTCCTATGGGTGACCCCCAGGGGCGCTCCTTGTCGGCGATCGGTATGCCTTGCGGTTTGGGGCAGATATACCGAGTGGTCGGGATCGGGACTGCACCAGCGGCGGTCACTGCAGCAGCACAGGTACGGTGTGTCTGCCTCCTCCCGGCACAACCTGCAGGAGCTGCCCCCCCCCCCCTGCAACGCGCATCGCTGCAGTGCTTGGAGGGGCTTCTCCTGATCCGATACCGGGACTGTGGCGATCCGGGCCATTGCCAGACACGCAGTTGGTGGCGGCCGGCTGACTCCACGCTAGAACAGGCGAGCTATCGGTACCTCTCGGCCGCCGGCCAGACCTCGATGCTACGGGCTCCGGCTAGTTTGGCCTCCGCCTGATTTACGGTTCGGACCTACTGAACTGCTTTGATTCGTAAACCGGCTGAAGCCTCCTTGGCGATGGTGTCGGTCCTTTCGTTACTGGGCAGGTCGCAGTGTGACGCGGGGCACTGCAGATAGACTCCTTCGCATTTGCAGAAGTTTGCGAGGCTGCACAGTGCTTGGGTGCATTGGTTGTTCGTTGGCTTTCGTTTGAATTCGTTAGCTGCAGCAGCGAGGCGTGCCATGCAGTATTCGGTAAAGGTTGACTACCAGTAGCTTCAACTGGTTTCACGCAACGATCATTTCCCCCACGAATATGAGGTGCTGTTGATATTTTAGTGCCACTAAAACAACGCCAGGACTTGGGTCCGCTGATCAAATACTAGCATCTTTGAGGTGCGGGTCCACTCCACGAAGGCGTCCGCCGCCCGCTGCACCATCCCCCTTGCGACGTAACTGATGTTTCTAACACTGCACCGGTGTGTATTTATATAACTACATAACACACTACATTATATAACTACATAACACACTACATTATATAACTACATAACACCGGCCATAATAACACATGGCCGGTGTGTCATTCGTGTACCCGGGCAGAATGGTCTTAGGGAATTTATATGTGCTTGTGATGAGTGATGCTGACCATAACCAAAAAGGCCGGGCATGGAATACTGCCTTGGGGCAGACTCGCCCTATGAACTCTATCGCCGCTGCAGAATGCAGATCAGCCCCACTCGCTCCCGCTTGTCCCTCAGGAACCGCCGTACCTACTTCGTGAAGTAAAGTTGGACTCAACGTTCTAGCAATCTGGGCCTGAGGTGCAGGGGGTCCACGGTATCGTAGACACTGGAGAAGTCGAAGACCAAGAGGTCGTACTTCGGGCATAGGAGCCGTCTCTAGAGTTTCCTTGTCGCTCTACTTTAGAAGTTTCTAACCATATTGAAGTTGGAGAAGGCGGCCGATGTTGTCTTCCCCGACCGCCCAGCCCGGAGCCCCACCTGTCCGCGTGACCATGCGTGTTAGTGCCGTGACGTGGCAGAACCAGGCCTAAATCAGCCTCTCGGCGAGCTTGTTGGCATGGTTCGTGAGTGCGACCGACCGGTAGTTTGACACCGGTTGGTCGTTTGTCTTGTTCTGTATATTTGACATCGTTGGTTGACTCCAAACCCAACGGTCCTTGATTGTTGGACCGTCCCGAACATCGAGTCCCGGAAGCCGCGGCAGGAGCTGTGGCGGTTTACCGCGTTCCGCTTGTTGCAGTTCGGTGTCGAGGAACCAGGGCTTAGGGAGACGGATTTCTGTCGCGAACGGGTCACTGGTGAGCCTGTTTTGTTTCCACAGCTATGTGCAGTGGCGACGGCCCATAGACAGGAGGTCCACACTACATACCACTTGAAGGCGGGTTCGATCTATAAACCGATTAAGAAGGTCGGGCTGTGGCAGGAATCTCCACGGACCCCCATCGGTGGCGGCCCGGTCGATGCCAATGAATTTCTGCCGTGCCCGTAGCGGGGTCACGGTCACATTCATTACGGTGAGAAGTGGGTCGCGCTGAGGTGGGCTCCCGTCCCAGGGTAACCGAGGTGTCGGTGGGGTTACGAGCGCGGTGTCCAAGAGGAAATTAAGACCGGTTGCGCGGGTTAGCTACAATCTTCATTCATGCTGCGGAGTACCTGCGGTAGCGGCAGTTTGCTGAGTGCGCACTGCGCATAAGTTTTGCTCACGCACTGGAGATATAAAAGTAATAGCCCGAATGACTAGTATCTACGGTTGTTCGGAGAGGAGAGCAAATCTGTGTTCCGTTTGCCTTGTTCTGTGTACTGTCCAGTGAACATAGTGTACGGCTCACTATTGCACACGGCGTAGTGTTGCAGGACTTGCTCCGTGGTCAAGTTATGCGGCCAGTCTGCCTTACCATCCTCCTCCACGCCGATAGTTACACTCTGAGGACGCGGTCAGTCCCGGCCTACCGCCCCGATCATGCCATGGCCGGGCCCGTGGGCGGCGGCACTCTGAGGACGGTCAGTCCCGGCCTACCGCCCCGATCATGCCATGGCCGGGCCCGTGGGCGGCGGCACTCTGAGAGCGGCCAGTCCGGGCCTACCGCCCCGATCATGCCATGGCCGGGCCCGTGGGCGGCGGCACTCTGAGGACGGTCAGTCCCGGCCTACCGCCCCGATCATGCCATGGCCGGGCCCGTGGGCGGCGGCACTCTGAGAGCGGCCAGTCCCGGCCTACCGCCCCGATCATGCCATGGCCGGGTCCGTGGGCGGCGGCACTCTGAGGACGGTCAGTCCCGGCCTACCGCCCTGAGCATGCCATGGCCGGGCCCGTGGGCGGCGGCACTCTGAGGACGGCCAGTCCCGGCCTACCGCCCTGAGCATGTGGGCCGGGCCCGTGGGCGGCGGCACTCTGAGGACGGCCAGTCCCGGCCTACCGCCCTGAGCATGTGGGCCGGGCCCGTGGGCGGCGGCACTCTGAGGACGGTCAGTCCCGGCCTACCGCCCTGATCATGCCATGGCCGGGTCCGTGGGCGGCGGCACTCTGAGGACGGTCAGTCCCGGCCTACCGCCCTGATCATGCCATGGCCGGGCCCGTGGGCGGCGGCACTCTGAGGACGGCCAGTCCCGGCCTACCGCCCTGATCATGCCATGGCCGGGCCCGTGGGCGGCGGCACTCTGAGGACGGTCAGTCCCGGCCTACCGCCCTGATCATGCCATGGCCGGGCCCGTGGGCGGCGGCACTCTGAGGATGGTCAGTCCCGGCCTACCGCCCTGAGCATGTGGGCCGGGCCCGTGGGCGGCGGCACTCTGAGGACGGTCAGTCCCGGCCTACCGCCCTGAGCATGTGGGCCGGGCCCGTGGGCGGCGGCACTCTGAGGATGGTCAGTCCCGGCCTACCGCCCTGAGCATGTGGGCCGGGCCCGTGGGCGGCGGCACTCTGAGGACGGTCAGTCCCGGCCTACCGCCCTGAGCATGTGGGCCGGGCCCGTGGGCGGCGGCACTCTTGAGGATGGTCAGTCCGGGCCTACCGCCCTGATCATGCCATGGCCGGGCCCGTGGGCGGCGGCACTCTGAGGACGGTCAGTCCCGGCCTACCGCCCTGAGCACGTGGGCCGGGCCCGTGGGCGGCGGCACTCTGAGGATGGTCAGTCCCGGCCTACCGCCCTGAGCATGTGGGCCGGGCCCGTGGGCGGCGGCACTCTGAGGACGGTCAGTCCCGGCCTACCGCCCTGAGCATGTGGGCCGGGCCCGTGGCCGGCGGCACTCTGAGGATGGTCAGTCCCAGCCTACCGCCCTGATCATGCCATGGCCGGGCCCGTGGGCGGCGGCACTCTGAGGACGGTCAGTCCCGGCCTACCGCCCCGATCATGCCATGGCCGGACCCGTGGGCGGCGGCACTCTGAGGACGGCCAGTCCCGGCCTACCGCCCCGATCATGCCATGGCCGGGCCCGTGGGCCGTGGGCGGCGGCACTCTGAGGACGGCCAGTCCCGGCCTACCGCCCTGAGCATGTGGGCCGGGCCCGTGGGCGGCGGCACTCTGAGGACGGTCAGTCCCGGCCTACCGCCCTGAGCATGCCATGGCCGGGCCCGTGGGCGGCGGCACTCTGAGGACGGCCAGTCCCGGCCTACCGCCCTGAGCATGTGGGCCGGGCCCGTGGGCGGCGGCACTCTGAGGACGGTCAGTCCCGGCCTACCGCCCCGATCATGCCATGGCCGGGCCCGTGGGCGGCGGCACTCTGAGGACGGCCAGTCCCGGCCTACCGCCCCGATCATGCCATGGCCGGGCCCGTGGGCGGCGGCACTCTGAGGACGGCCAGTCCCGGCCTACCGCCCTGAGCATGCCCAGGGCATCCCGTAAGGATTTTGGACTAGGTGGACATTTTGTCGAGGCGGGCTTAGATTATGGGGAAGGGGCACCGGCGGCCCTAGGGACCCCTTTAGCCCTAAAGGGGGCAACATGTTTTTGGTCCTCTCTTTTGCTCCAGTCTCATTTCCCCGTAATACTCATACGGTCTGATTCAAATGGCAAAATAGTGCTCCAGCCTTCCAAAACCTCAAATTTCGCGCCTCTTGGCGGCGCAATTGTTATGTGGCTGTCAATTTCCTCTAAATATGAATACTTGTGACGTTTCAGGACAGTTATGTGCATATTTTTTTCTAGACCCTACATTAGCAAAATCCTGCTTGCACACCTTGCAACCGGCGAAGTTTGGCAGCGCCCCAAGCCGCTTGGAACATTTAGGGTTATCAAATAGTAATCACTAGTGGTAACCCGTCCGCTCCGCTGGACGATTAGCTGGCATCTCCGGGTTGGAGGTATCCGCACCAATTCAGCACGTTAATTAACTGGACTGGAACTGCATAGGACATAATTACATATTACCCGTCAAGGGATCACCGCCCCACCAACTCCGGTGCGTAGGTGACTTATCCCATCTCCCACATATGTCCTATGCATAGCTAGCTGGCATTTCCGGGATGGAGGTATCCGCACCAATTCAGCACGTGAATTCACTGGGGCTTTTAAACTGAATAAACTGAGGGTGCCGGAGAGACAGACAGACGCTTATCAAATAGTAATATAGATGCATCAAATTAAAACCTAGTATAAAGGGAGCTAAACCGGATGTTCGTAGGTATTATTTGTATCTGTTTAAAAATGCAATCTATGTCCATTTTATATCAAATCTGTGAACCAAATGAATTAATTATTAATTCAATCCAAGCAGAATAATTGTTCGCGCCGCTTCGAGGGCAAAAAAAAAATCCACAACTGATTACTTGCCGTTAGTAACGACGCCCGTTAGTGACATGTTTCAATAACTGAGTATTTTCTCTTTTGTTACCACTTTTCCAAGGCCAAGGACGCAGGAACCGGGGGGGGGGGGGGGGCAGCCGCCCCCAACATTTTCGGATTTTAACATTACGCCTATGGGCGTTGCATAAAAAGAATCGACTTCGGAATGCCTCCCCCCCCCAAAAAAAAATCAGAAGGTTGCGGCGCCCTTGTCTGAGGCTTCTCGGCTTATTTATGGGATTTGAGAGGCTTCTCTCTGGTTATAATGGAGTTGTGAGGGCATCCTTGCCAGGCCTCTGCTCAGTTCTTCCTCTGTATCATTGTGTCTGCTGCTGACCGGAGTTTCCGTTGCCCGAACACGAAGAAGTAGCTGCGTCCGAAGCAGGATCTAGCGACCACGGCACGGAAACGCGGAACTCTCGCCAGTATTGCCGCAACAATGATTTCGTGCTGAAACAGTTTACAAGCATGTAGGTCGGCGGAGTGGGCTTTTTTCCTGACCTTTAAGTTTTCACTGTCTACTTTTTAGCGTGGATGTGTGGTTTTTAATTTTGCATCCATCTTAACCTGACCCTGCTAGAATAAACCGTCTTGCATGGAAAGGCGCTGAGATCGTGAATACAAATGCAAAATGACTGGAACACGATGAGCCATATATATTCTATTATATCTGAACTCAGAAAATCCCCCAAATCACACAGTAATGAGGGATGTCCAGTGCAGCAGTTAGTATAGCCGCGACGGTGCTGTGTAGATAACAGCTACCCAGATCATAATGAATTTGACTAGAATAATGACTCGAATCCGTAGATTTTCTCTGTGATGGACTCCCTACCTACAGGTTGCCCTTCTCGCTAAATAATTTCGCCACATACTCGCGGTTTTGGTATGTTGTGTGTTGATGCATCCGGACCCCGCGTGTGCCGGCCCTTGGCTTCCGGGTACGCACAGACGGCAGGCCTCGGGTCGTAATGTGCGGTACCCACGCCATTGGTGGCGATGGTGAGCCGGGCGTTCACCGTGGCGTTAGGGAACGATGGCCTGGAGGTCTGATGGCATGAAATCATCGTTTTTCTGGGTTATTAGCGGATGTCCACGGAAATGGTTACCGAGCGGGCGCGAAGCGCCCGTGAGGTTTCTCGTCAACTTACTAGACAAATTTACATTTGACCCGGCCCGACCCGACCCGGCCCGACCCGGCCCGACCCGGCCCGACCCGGCCCGACCCGGCCCGACCCGGCCATGCAGACGCTTTTCGGAAGCTAATAACTTTGCAACCACTGCTCCGATTGAGATTGGGTTTTCACCATTGGATAGGTCCATCAAATCAATTTAGTTTTTGGTATGGTGCGTTCTGATAGAGGGGGTACCACAGCGCGTGGCAGTTGGCACACGCGAACGTCGAAATCAACAAAAATCCTTGCAAAAATTATTCTTGAACAAAAATGGCTTGCTTTATCTAAGGATTCGTTTTTTATACGCTGAAGCATGCAGCGCTCAGGACGTACTCCTTTTTGGCGGATTCGAGAAAGGAGATCATGTACAATTTAATCAAACTTAATTTTTATGTTGGCATATATGGAGGCCTGGCAACTTTTATGGAGGACTAAAAGGACTAAAAGGACTATGTGTTACTACCACGTGTGCTCCCACGTTTCATATTTTAAACCTGTTTTAGCTTTACCAGACCGCGTTCGCTCGGTCATCGCCCAAAAGGCGTTTTACTGGTACAAAAATATTGATTCTTCAATACCTTGCGCTTATTGTCTATGACAGTTTAATATAGGACTGGCAAAAAGTAAATTATTAAACAATTATTTGGATTCCTGGGCGAGATCATGTACAATTTAATCAAACTTAATTTTTATGTTGGCATATATGGAGGCCTGGCAACTTTTATGGAGGACTAAAAGGACTAAAAGGACTATGTGTTACTACCACGTGTGCTTCCTTACCGTTTCATATTTTAAACCTGTTTTAGCTTTACCAGAGCGCGCTCGCTCGGTCATCGCCCAAAAGGCGTTTTACTGGTACAAAAATATTGATTCTTCAATACCTTGCGCTTATTGTCTATGACAGTTTAATATAGGACTGGCAAAAAGTAAATTATTAAACAATTATTTGGATTCCTGGGCGATCATGAGTGGAATATTTTATAAATGTGTACGTTTTCGTCTGACAGAACTGTTTTTTGCCAATTATTTGTATTTGCCAGCAATAATTTGCAAATGCAATGCAAATTGACGGACAACCATGCAACGCTACAAGAAGATGAATGTTAGCATTGGATTCCCGGCACATTTTTCTATATAGAACGGGGGTACGTTTGTTTAAAAATTGTGCGTTGTTCATTCAATAGCCACAAATGATCAAAGGAGTAGGCGTTTTAGGAGTAGGCGGAGTAGGAGTAGGCGTAACGTTAACCCTCTCCCTACGGGAGCTTTTTTCACCTTCGCCCTACGGGGGGGGGGGGGCTGACAGCCCCCCTGTTAACTTCCAAACCAAGCAACTTAGAGCAATGCGGTAATAACCAGCATGTTGCCTGTCATGAGAGGAATTTAACAGTATGTGATTTTCAGGTTTCAGGTCAACGCTGACCTTCCAGGTCAAGTGAATGACCTCGGATTTACCACGTCCAGAACAGCGATTTTGCTCTTCAGAAAACCTCAAAATGAGAAATTGATTAATGTAAATAAAAAGGGATGTTCCTAGACCAGTTTTAGCTCAGAGATACAGAAAAGGTAATTATTTGTTCGTATCTTGTCAAAAAAAAGTTAAAAAAGTTATTTTTAAAAATGACGTCATCAGTTTCTTACACTTAGGGAGCCATCACTCAGTCAAAAATAAAGATATTGCTTTGCAATTTGGTTTGGGTATTGTCCATACTCAGTTCTCTCACACATATTCCGGTTTTTTGAATATCTTTGAAAATTTTGATTTTGTGGGGATTTAAAAAAACAAGTTTTTTTAATTTTTGGGGTCAAAAACCCAAAATTTTGCAAATCCGAGATTGCCATTTTAAAGATAATGTAATTTTGTATCTTTGGTGATTTGCGTTTGCAATTGGCTTTGAAACTCTGTTTTCTACGATTTTTCAAATATTTCTCAATTTGTATCAACATGACGTCATCAAAACGTCATTATTTCCAAAATTTCTCAACAAATTTCAACGTTTTTTTTTCAGCGTACGTATAATTGTTTTAAACTCAGCTACCGAAAATTTCAGCATGATACACTGCATGTGTCAAAAGTTATTCAAGAAAAACCTCTGTCAGGCGAGGGTTAAATATGACCAATAATTATTTATATAATACAAAAAGGTGGACCAACCGCAACATTTACAAAGTACCGGAATTGGTTGGCTGATGCCTGAACAATGGTATTATCTGACATAGGGTACGTGTGTCACATTTCCTGAAGAATGCGTTGTAAACATGATTATATTACTAATTTAGCCCGTTTTCCATATTTACGCCCTACGCTTCCAGCCGCCCGGGAGCGGCAAATGAGCGGCTCGGTCCGTAACGGAGCTGCTTATGGAGAGGCGGTGGGTGGATCGGATGTTGCGAGGCGGACTCCGCTTTCAGCATAGGTACCTGAACACGGCAATACATAGGTACCTAAGTAGTTACTTCCTATCTGTACCTAGGCACCTTGACCTTGGCCTCTGAAGGATTGCATTACAGTTATCAGGCTTGTTTCTTGAGAACATAGCAATGTACCCTGTCTTTTTAGGTGGCATAGTCAAACTTGAACTGTGGTGGTAAGCAAACTTTGATTTTCCGGATGGCCGGAGGCCCAATTTACACTGTTGACCTGGGCCTGGCAACGGGTGACTTGGAAACGGGTGAAACCACGTGGAGGCAAAACCAGTGCCAAGGCCAGGGCCAGTCAGGTCTCATGGCCAACGCCGCCAACAACAAGCGCTCAAATGAGTTTGTTTGTAAACAGCGTGATTATTGTCTTTCCATGCGCATCCAAATGCTTCCAAACAGGAAAAATGACTACCGATGCCAGAACGATTCTTTTGTTGCTTTTTGGTCACCGAGAGGGGACGAGAGATTACGGATACCCATAATTTCATAGTTTACAACTGGGTGGGCAAATTATCGCCACTGGGTGGGCATTTTGGAGCACTGGGTGGGCGTGTACCCACCCAGTTACTTACTTACGGGAGGCCCTGATCATGCCATGGCCGGGCCCGTGGGCGGCGGCGGCGGCTGCTGCTGCATCCTTCCTCTCCCGGCCGCCCCGCCGCCGTGCACCGGGCGGCCTTGTGACGGCCCGCCGCATGACGTCGCAGTGTCGGGTGTGACGTCACCGCCGAACCCGAAACCGGTGTTGACCGACGGCGGCATGACGTCACGGACGGCGGCATGACGTCACCAGGGGCCTTCTGAGCCGCGCTAATGGTCGTCGCACGTGCACCGGCGGCCGGAGGGCTCGTCCCGGACCGGCCCGGCCCGGACCGGCCCGGGTTTGTCCCCGGCCGTTCCCGCCGCCGCTTGACCTTGGCCTGAGAGCTGCCCGTCTTTCCGGCGGTGCGGGGCGCCGCGGCGGACACGCACGGACGGAGGGGGCGGCGGAGACAGACGCGGTGCTGCCGAGGCGTTTTGGGACATGGGAGAATGGTTTTAAAGTAGTGTGAAGGCTAGGTTCTGGTTTGGGCAACAACTTAACGTTTAATTAGCCTCCTGATACAATCCGATTCAGGGGTCTAGTCACACCGTGACGGTAGCTGCAATGGCTGTGTAATTATGAGGCGGAACAGAGTCAGTGTAGCCTTGCGTTCAGGGGCCTGCCTTCACCCTAGTGGCAGGGTTCAGGATGACAGGTTTGAGGGGCTTGACTGTGGGAGTAGTGACAGTATCCAGATTCCTTTGGCAGCAGCAGTAGCAGTGTCCAGGGTCCTGTGGCAGTAGCAGTAGCAGTGTCTAGGTTCTTGTGGCAGCAGCAGTAGCAGTGTTCAGGTTCCTGTGGCAGCAGCAGTAGCAGTGTCCAGGTTCCTGTGGCAGTAGCGTCAGTGTCCAGGTTCCTGTGGCAGTAGCGTCAGTGTTCAGGTTCCTGTGGCAGCAGCAGTAGCAGTGTTCAGGTTCCTGTGGCAGCAGCAGTAGCAGTGTCCAGGTTTCTGTGGCAGTAGCGTCAGTGTTCAGGTTCCTGTGGTAGTAGCGTCAGTGTTCAGGTTCCTGTGGCAGTAGCGTCAGTGTCCAGGTTCCTGTGGCAGTAGCAGTAGCAGTGTCCAGGTTCCTGTGGCAGTAGCGTCAGTGTTCAGGTTCCTGTGGTAGTAGCGTCAGTGTTCAGGTTCCTGTGGCAGCAGCAGTAGCAGTGTCCAGGTTCCTGTGGCAGTAGCGTCAGTCTCCAGGTTCCTGTGGCAGTAGCAGTAGCAGTGTCCAGGTTCCTGTGGCAGTAGCGTCAGTGTCCAGGTTCCTGTGGCAGCAGCAGTAGCAGTGTCCAGGTTCCTGTGGCAGTAGCAGTAGCAGTGTTCAGGTTACTGTGGCAGTAGCGTCAGTGTTCAGGTTCCTGTGGCAGCAGCAGTAGCGTCAGTGTTCAGGTTCCTGTGGCAGCAGCAGTAGCAGTGTTCAGGTTCCTGTGGCAGTAGCGTCAGTGTCCAGGTTCCTGTGGCAGTAGCGTCAGTGTCCAGGTTCCTGTGGCAGTAGCAGTAGCAGTGTCCAGGTTCCTGTGGCAGTAGCGTCAGTGTCCAGGTTCCTGTGGCAGTAGCAGTAGCAGTGTCCAGGTTACTGTGGCAGTAGCGTCAGTGTTCAGGTTCCTGTGGCAGCAGCAGTAGCGTCAGTGTTCAGGTTCCTGTGGCAGCAGCGACAGTGTTCAGGTTCCTGTGGCAGTAGCGACAGTGTTCAGGTTCCTTTGGCTTCAGCAGCAGGGTCCAGATGGGTCCCCCATTTGCATGAAGTCTGACCCGGCCACGGACGTAGCGCTTGCGCAGTGATGCCGCACCGCTGGGTGCGCCGCCGGCGGCCGAACGGAGTCTGCTGGCGTCGTAATTAGAACTGTCATAGCGACGGCGGCGGCGCCGCGCGGCGCTTGCCTGTGATGTAGCCAAAAGCAGCTGTCCGCTGCCCGCTGCCCGCTGCCCGCTGCCCGCTGCCCGCTGCCGTGCCGATCGCAGCCAATCGCACTAATGACCGCCATACTGTTGGCCGAGTTCGAATATCAATTACGCCACGAGCGGCCGTGCTGCCGCGACGTGATTGCCTTTGTTGCCAACTGTTCGGAGCGGTGACCAGGTCGCTTCTTTTCGCGGAATGGGGTGGTGTTTCGCCTCCGCAAAACGATAAATCTGGAACGAGAAGAGGCTTCGACTTCGTATATGTGTCATGTGTGGATAGTTTGGAAATTCTGGGATACCAGGATGGTATGGCATGGTAAACAGAGTTGCGTACACTTGGTACAAAGTGTACGCAGCTTTGCGGTGGACGTTGGCAGTTCAGTTCAGCGGAACAATGTTGGGTAACAACGTTCAGGAGTTTGTCAATAAGTTACCCATGTGAAGCGAATCACCTGGGCTTTTTTGGTGCGCTCTTTTGGTGGCATGTACTATCCAACTTGCGCAGTACACACTTCGTAAGTCGAGAGGTACTCGCCACTCGGTTGTTGTAAGGCTTAACAAACTCACAAAGGTCAGTTTTCGTTCTCTCGTTCGGTGCAGTTATGCTTGTTTTGGTGCTGAATTATACCCCAACCTCCAACTGCCAACAATCCATTTTTAGACCTGGCCGGGACACTACTCTTGTGTGGCTCAACATTGTTTGCCTTCGCCGCTGTGCCGGATGTTTATTTCACTTTGTGATCCGATTTGCACGTGCCGTTTACCAGCTGTCGTGTGGACAAGTCACCGCCACGGAGTCGGAACGTAATGACCGGGACACCCACGGTGTGTGTATCATGACGTCCGTGACTGCGGGACGATGTACTGCGCCCCGAGTCAATAGACTCCCTGCGAGACCCGGATTATTTGGCAGCGGCTGCGTCATGCCGTCCCATACAGTGTATGCAGTGCCTGTCTATTGTATTATGTATGTACGAGTGCCATTGGGCACTGCATTCCCTCGTAGTTACCGCTGTCGCCCATCGTCAGTGCTGAACGCCGCGACGTGGTGCGAGTTGTGTATTGCCAGTCCGGTATGAAAGGAGGTGGGAGCCTGTTCACCTGAACTACATCGCTGATGAGCGGTGCAATTACAGTGTGTTATGTAAGCAGCCATGCGCGCCACTGCCGTTAATCAACGCCAGGTCATTTGGGGTACATTGTGAGCGGAGCCTCCACGTTGATGTATGCTTTACATACTAAAGGAAATAGGTCACCTTGAAAATTGTCTTGAAATTCAACCATACGGTGCATCTTGAGCTCAAAGCAACGAGTATGACTTTGGTTTGGACAACTGATGGATATATGTGGAGAAAGAAGAAAGTTTCTATTTGTATTTCACGATAAATCGTACGATGACAGCTCTGGGGTTCCGACTCCACCCCGCTCCGCCTGACGCCAAGTACAGTCTCTGACAAGGGGTCGCCGCGCCGCCCGGTCGGCTGATTGGATATTAACGAGGCGTCGTGATCAGAGACTACGTGCCAGAGAGTGTACCTGCCTCAGGCGGCGAGCATTGATGTCCCGATCGTGGCCCGGAACAGCGGACATGAAACCGGGCCCACTAGTCCTGTGTCGAAATTACTTAACGTAGGGAGGTAATTCTTTCACCGCAACCCATTTTTAGATCTGCTCTTCAAATCTGCTATCTCAGTCCAAAACCCCATGTTAAAGGTAAACTATTTCCTTCAACCCTATTCCCTGCGGGGGCAGATTCTGCCCCTCCCGGTGGTTTTTCACTTGCCGCTTCTAAACCGTTAAACCTAGCGTCCTGAAACTTTGTGACTTTCTTAAAATTGAATGGCGCGTGCTGTGTCAAAATTTTGACAAAATCGGTCCAGCAGAGGCGGTTCCAGGCTCCTGTTTTGGGGAGGCTGTTACGAATGCGGGTTTGCGTCGCATACTTCCTTCGTGGTTTGCAGTGCAATAAATGCGTCAAACAATTGCAATGCAATATGCATCATAGATACTGGGATTATACACATTTGTTAGGCAGAGGCGCACTCAGGTACAAAAATGGGAGGCGATACCACCCTCAAATTGGGTCCAACTTCAAATTAGTAAGATGATAAAAGCGTTACTCGCATGGTGCCCCCCCCCCCATGTTTTTCCTGGATCCGCCTATGCGCAATATATCAAATTTAACAAATTACAGCATATAATGCCCACATGTGACGTTCATGTCGTCCCAAACAATCACTAACAACACATATTTTTTCCCCCAGAAAATCACCCCATTTTACATTCCCTGAATACGCATATGATTTTTTTTTGTCATTTGATATATTAAATACCAGTACATTTGAAGTTCAAAAACGTTTGAAGCATGAAAATCGGTCGAGCCACATGGCCGCAATGACCTTTCAAAAACACCCAAAATTTTCGGATTTTTTGCCCCTGCCCCCCCCCATTTTGAACAAAAAAAAATTGGCGTCCAAAAAGAGAGATCTTGTCATGACGAATCGAATGGCGCTTTCGCCATCGAAATCGACCAAGCGGTTCTCGAGATCTCTGGGGGGGGGGGGGCAGAATCTGCCCCCCGCAGGTTAACGTGTAATTCTGGCCGCCCGCAGGGAATAGGGTTAAAGGGAATGTTTCACCTTTCTGAAAGTTGTCAAATATACGCTGGTTGTAGTAAAAAATATGAAGTAAGTGCTGCTGAAAACGATGGTGATATTTTTATCTCTCGAAAAGTCACTTAACCCTCGCCCTACGGGGGGGGGGGGGGCTGACAGGCCCCCTTAGGTTTTTCTTGAATAACTTTTGACACATGGGGTGCAATTTGCTGACATTTTTGGTAGCTGAGTTTACAACAATTATACGTAGGCTTTAAAAAAAATAATTGAAAGTGGTCAAGAAGTTTGGGAGATAATAATGTTTTGATGACGTCATGTTGGTAAAAAAATAAGAAATATTTGAAAAATCGTAGAAAACAGAGTTTTAAAACAAATTGCAAACGCAATTCACCAAAGATGCAAAATAACATTCTCTTTAAAATGGCAATATTTTATTTTCAAAATTTTGGGTTTTTGATCCCTAAAATAAAATAAAAAACTGATTTTTTGGGAAAAATCCACACAAAATCAACATTTTCAAAGATATTAGAAAAACCGGAATATATGTGAGAGAACTGAGTATGGGCAATACCCATACCAAACTTCAAAGAATATCTTTATTTTCGACTGAGTGATGGCTTCCTAAGTGTAAGAAACTGATGACGTCATTTTTTAATAATTTTTTTTAAAGGGAAATAATGACCTTTTTCCACTAAAATGGAGTTAGCACTTGAAATCGCCAGACGAGATCAAAATATATTGTAAATTCATCACATTTTGCATGAAAACTTTCCTACCGAAAGATATTTCAAGTTAAAGTTGATAAGCGTTCCACACTTTTAACGACCGGTACTTGCACTATTTCTGACCTTTTGTCAAGTACTTTTGGTCCTCATCAAACTGCGGGCTTTTCCCGTATTATTTTTTTACGCAATGGAGTGGAAAATATATTGTGCGTTCTGCTTGTTGTGATTATATGCCCGGCGATCTTCTAAAACTAACAGCGATTGGAAAAAGTGGCAATAAAATCGGAAGCTCATCGATGCACATCAACGCGGCATAGTTAGTGGTTGCGACCCTCAATTTTTGCAATTCGATTCATTTGTTTTCAACATTAGGAGTTGTGTATAGTTTGTCTGTGGCTGTATATAACACTATGCTTTATTTTATCATGAAAAATAATAATTTTTCCCAAAAAAACTAACGAACAATAACACAAAACTGGCAATTAAATCAGAAGCTCATCGATGCACATCGACGGCGACCTATTTAGCGTCGGCGATTTGTTTACAAAGTCATTGTCATGCTTCTCGGCGCACTTAACCATCTCGGCGCACTTGGCGAGTTGTTCCTGATTAGTATACCCAAGTCCCGTAGCAGGCTTTGTTAATGACGTCATTGGTGCCATTCTTGTGTAGCATTGCAAAATATATCTGATTTCGAGTTGAAAGCTAATTAAAGACTTATTCAAATGATTGTTTTTAAGTTTGAATTTTCTTGTTAATCATTATTAAAGGTATTTTATCACTGTATTTCATAGTAGTTGACACTTCAGAAACTTGTGACGTAATAATATTGTATCCAATATGCATTTCCCTCACCTTTTGCCATTGTGGCGCAGTGCCGAGTGCTTTGCGAATACTAGCTTGCCTGGGGTTCAATTCATTCCGCTCTTATTTTATTCGAGTTGGTATAGTTTGCATGTTGTTGTTATTCATGACTTATACTGATAGTCAGTCATGCATCACGGATGCTTCACGGATTGCTTCACGGATCAGAGCGCTGCTCGAACGCACGCTAGTAGCGCTTTCGTTCTCCATGGCAACCAGGCGTGAGCCAATGAAAAGCCAGAACGTATTCCCTTTCTGGCTTTTGATTGGCTGACGCCTGGTTGCCATGGAGAACGAAAGCGCTACTAGCGGGTGTCCGAGCAGCGCTCAGTTTGATCGGAAATGTCACAGAGGCTCCACAAATGCCGCACTCGATGTTAACAATGGTAGGGAAGGACGAATTTGTCAATGACCTTCATGATGTACACAAGGTACTTGTTTTGTATTTCTTCCAAACTTACAACTTTGAATTTGGGAATAATTTTATTTAATTCTTAAATTTAAATAAAATAATTTTAAAAATATAACGGGAGCCTAAGAAATTGTTGCTAACAAAATCAAAAGGTCATTATTTCCCTTTAAACATTTTTGGACAAGATACGAACGAATAATTACCTTTTTTTGTATTTCTGAGCCACAACTGGTCTAGGAACATGCCTTTCTATTTACATTTATCAATTTCTAATTTTGAGGTTTTCTGAAGAGCAAAATCGCTGTTCTGGACGTGGTAAATCCGAGGTCATTCACTTGACCTGGAAGGTCACCCGTTGACCTGAAACCTAAAAATCGCATACTGTTATATTCCTCTCATGATAGGCAACATGCTGGTTCTTACCGCATTGCTCTAAGTTGCTGGGTTTGGAAGTTAACAGGGGGGCCTGTCAGGCCCCCCCGTAGGGCGAAGGTGAAAAAAGCTCCCGTAGGGCAAGGGTTAGCTTTCTACACATTAAGTCTTTTAATTTGGGATGATGACGTCATTATTGAGTTATAGAGAGCTATAGAGAAAACTTTTACGCTGCCAACATGTGGCACAATCGTTTCCAGACAATTCTGGCGATTTAAATACAATCATTGTGGAGCTGTCCTCCCGCACAGAACACAATGATGAGTGCGAGGCATTGCGATAGCTCAATATTTATTTAAGAAATAAATAAATCCATAACTGAGATTTCAAACAACGTGAAAAAGTTCAACTTGGACCGCAACCTATCGCGCTGGCCGTTGTTTACATCGTACTCGCCAAGGTTCGAGAAATACAGGTCGTCCAGTACCAACAATCTTGAAGTGGCTGTCAGCCAATCAGCGGCGGCACTAGCCTAGACCCCATTTTGCAAATTAGAAATTCATTTGCTTAAAAACGGATAAGTTTGGGGGAAGATGACCTGAATAATTTAGACATTTCAATAACGGCCAAAGATAATTGCTATCTCGATTCAAAACCAATACAAAGGTGAAACATTCCCTTTAAAAGTAAAGGCAGAATAGATACTGGACTTTTCATTAGCTACATTCATTTGTAAGCCGATTTCAAGGAAAGTTGTTTGCTATTCTGGCATACGACACTTGGCTCAGCCAGCACACAAACATGTTCGTGCGCTATTGTGCAAAATGCGCTTTGAATCCCTGATCGTTGTTAGTGATCAAATGCTTTGTGGTGCGTTAGTTTGGCTTCTTTCCCTGCTTGCTTTCGCGATTTAGTTAGCGGTCCAATGAGCTCAAGTATGAACTGTATGTACTCCACTGGGTAGCTGTAGTGCAGTGCAAACTGCATCGCATATCGTTAAAGGAAGACATGCTGGTCATTATAGTTGGTGTTGGGTGAGCTTCTCAATGGGTTGACGCCTCAAGCTCAAGCTCCAGCTGTTGCTTTCATTCCGACACCTAACTTTAACCTCCGGATGAGCGCGGACAATCGCTCTACATTGACATTGAACACGTCCCAGGGACATTCCCAGTGATGGGCTGTTTATCAGCGCACAGCAGGCGTCATAGTCATAGTCTATTACGCCGTAGCAGACGGCGTGATGGACTATGTTCGACGGCACGAACGCCAGCTATCCCTGGCACGTATTCATGTGGCAGCAGGCAGACACCCGCCGTGGTGATTGCATTGTGGTCGGCCAGAACCGGTCCGGCCGCGCCGACCGCCGACCGCCGCCGCCGCCGCCGCCGCCGCATCTGGTGAAGCTGATCAGCGTGACCACCAGAAATAGCTGAGCGCGCGACGGGCGACGGTCGGTGCGTCAAGGTATGGTGAAGTGGTAGGCACTGGGAAGCCCGTCAAGGCCCGGGTTCGATACCCGACGCTGCCGGAGCTTTTCGCAATTAGTCTCGGCATCCAACAGCCACTGCGCTTTTCCGCTGGCGAGAGCTCGTGGCTTGCAGCTCCAACAGCGTGCCATTAGTGATGAACGATCGGAAATGAGCGGCTTGGCCGGTGGACGCTGATGGCTCGCGGCGGTCTGGTGGACGCTCATGGCTCGCGGCGGTCTGCAGCGGACCAGCCAGCCCTCTCCGAACCAATCCCGAGTCCCGGCCGTGATTCGTCTGTCGACCAGAACAATTGCGTCGATTTGTGGGACCACGACGTGCTGGGCATGCAGATGCTCGTCAGCGCAGACCGGGTGGCGCCGGTTCCGGCGCTGGAAATCCTTGGGAGGCCTCCCGACGCCAAAATCAACCAGGCGGTTGGTTTCGAAGCTGGAACGATGCGATGACTTGCTGCAGTAGCCGTGGTGGTTGGAGCGTGGGCATAGGTGTCGATTTATATACTTTTGGGGTGGCCCTCGCCCCCCATGTTGAGTTCGGACCCCCAATAGTACCCGCTCCCCCCCCCCCCAATGTTTTTGGCCGCTGGCGGATCCAAGAGGGGGCAAAGCGGACAAGCCTACCAAACCGCCTGAAATGGGCAACAACTTGACACGTTTCCTATTTCAAAATAAAGTCTACGCAGCTTTTGCTTAGAAAAGTTTGTTTGAAATTCCCTCTTTATGCATAAAGATGCGAAATCCGTTGATTTTTTTTTTCTCAGAAGAAATGCTGTTTTAATTGATTTCCTTTAAATGAATTTTTAGGGGTAAAAAACAAAGTTTTCACAAATCCGAGATTCTATTTTGTAGCCCTTGCCATTTGCTATTTTCTGACGTTTTTTTTTTGCATTTTGCTCAACATATAGACTGCATGATCTCTTAAAGTTTAACTTATTTTTTTATTCGCCAAACTCGTGTGTAGTGACGTGACTAAATTCGTTATATCTCGATTTTTGTATCGGCCAAAATGTCTTCATTTATGCACAGAAGACATAAACTTGGTGTAGGAGAAGGTACCCAAAGTTTCACGTTGATATCGCTATTGGTCTTTGAGCTATTGCGAAAATTCGTCAGGGGAGATATCCCCCCCCCCCCCCCCCCAGACAATGGCAGGTTAACATTGCCGTTTTACTAAGTAAGGGTTCCAAGTAAAGACTCGGGCCTTCTGGCGGATGCAGACCGGCCCAAAACGTTGGTTGGAGGGGCCGTCCGACAGAATTCCAAAACTCACTAGATTTCGTCTGTTTTTGCATTGTGAATTGATTACAAATACTGTCCTTTATACAAGTTGCCTATAATTTCTTTAAAATGTGTGAATTTTCAGCCGATTTTGGTGGTTTCGGTAAAGCCATGGAGCTGACAAGCTTCCCTTGGATCCGTCACTGTTCGGCCACTGGCGGATCAGGGGCAAATTCCCCCCCCCACACACACACACACCCCACAGGAATCGGGGGGGGAGGGTATTCAATACAAGCATCCCCCCCCCCCCCCGCGTGTTCCCAATTTATCGTAAAATCGTACAAATTGTCTTTGCAGCAGGCAAAATCCAGCTATCCACAGTAAAAAAACGGGAAATTTCGCGCCGCTTCGCGGCATGACACAACTTTCCCAATTGCTTATACAAATTTGGAAAATGGGAAAATGAATTCCATTAAGTGTCTGTCAGAGGCTCTCCTTGGCGGTAATTGCTGGCACTGTCGGATCCAAAGGAGGGAGGGGGGGGGCATCAGGGGCAAATCCCCCCACCCCACAGGAATCTGGGAGGGGCATTCAATACAAGTATGCCCCCCTCGTGTTCCCTGCACTGAAAGTGAAAAAGCAATGATCTTAGGAGAAAACTTCATGAAAGCGGAAGTTTTTTTCTGCTCTAGAGTGATTGCATTTGAAGTTTGTATGTATCCCTTGTTTTCACTGATAGACAAAACCGCACCTGATGCAATTCAAGCAGCCCCGATGACCCTTAACCCGCGCCCCGCGGGCGGGGGGGGGGGGGGGGGCAGGGCAGAATCTGCCCCCTCCCGGATTGTCTCAATAACTTGCAAACTATGATTGATATCAACGTCAAACTTTCAGTACCTTATGCTGGATCAATTATACGTCTTCTCACCGAATTCCAATGAAATTGATATAGTGTTTTGGGAGATAATGACGTTGACGTCATGTCATGCCATTTTTGGTGGGAAAATTATAAATGTTTGAACAATCGTAGAAAATAGAGTTTTGCAGCAAATTGCACACAAGAAAAACGTTTAAAGAAATGAAATGACATTCTCTTCAAAATGGCTATCTCGGATCCACGAAAGTTTGTGCTTTTAACCCCACAAAATAAAAACCAACTGATTTTTTTTTTAATCCACAAAATCAATTTTTGTGAGTTTGAAAAGTTAATTTATTAAGCTCGAATAAGGCGACTGACCCAAATCCGCAGAGGACAAAAATGGGATACCTTTTAGCCACAAACAGATGCCCCCCACGGAGAGATGCTGGATCCGCCAGTGTATCTCCTCCCCCCCCCCCCCCCCCCCACCGTTCTGAAAAAATCGACACCGCTGAGATTAGGTACTGTATAGCGACAGGGGCTAGCGGTTCTCTACTGCACCTGTCGGACAACACGCGTGATAACGCCCCTTTAATGCCCTGGTGGTCGTGCTCTTTCATGGCTCACCACCGTCCAAGCCAGGGAGCGTACGGATCGCCACTCCGGATATATTAATGTTACCATCGCTACAACCATCAGCAGCAGCAGCGGCACCAGCGGCAGCCCCAGTACCAGCACTAGCGCCACCACCACCAACACTAGCAGCAGTACCACCACCACCACCGCCGCAGTAGAGGCAGCAGAAGCTCGTCGATCTGTCGTCGGTCCGGCGGTGGGCGCGTCGTCGGTCTCGGTCTGATGCATTATCTCCATTCGTCCGGCACCGACCCGGCCCGACCATACCTGCTGACTGCGCCAGCACGCCACAGTCCGTCTTTGTTGGTGTCCCGCGGACGGCAGCGTTGGTCCCGGCCTGGGATGACGGTACCGGGTACCAGGCTACTGGGAGGATGGCAGCGCGGAGCCTCAGAGTTTAGTCAAACATCACTGGCGACAGACCTTTCATCTCGACGTTGGCGTGTTTCTACGTAAGGATTATGAGCGATCCAGTGCTTCTTGAGGCTGCTGGCTAGTTCATGCCGTTTGGAGAATATCGATCAATCATCTTGATGTTTTTTTTCTCTCTCAAAAAGATATAGGTGATTTGTCGACGGCTTACGACGCTTAACCACTCTGACGTCATTCTGTTTTGGTTGCTGATTTGCGCCCAGGATTACATCCTGTTTTGATAGGACACTCAAGTTTACGGTTGAAGATTTATTCTTACATCTGGATTTACATATTTTACAACTTAACATTTCTAAAATTCAATCGCCAGCCTTGAGGTCCTGGTTCCCTGGAATCCGTCTATGTATAGGTCCGTTTTGTTCGTAACTAGACGGCTCGCTGTCGTGACCGCTGTCGTGACCGCTGTCGACGGTACGTGGGTAGCTGCTTCGGGTGGTTAGCCATTGGCTACATGCAAACGATGTGGGAAATGCGGAACGTTGCCCTGCATAAGCTGGCCTGATATGTGTGAGGATTTCCGGGCCGGCCCAAGCATTTTCATCTGACCTTCGCAGCTGCGCGGCGGGTGGTCGGCTGTGGTGGTCCAAACCCTACCAGCGCCTCAATCCCTGCCGTCACCGATATCCCCGCGATCTAACAAGGTTCTCTTCCAGTCCGCCTCTCTCTATTCGTCCCCTTCCGTCGTCTGGCTTTCTCGTCCCTGTGTGTGCCTGTCTCTGTGCCTCTGCGCCTACCTCGGTGTTGTTGCTTGGGCCGTCTTTCGTGTGTGTCCCTGCCCCATTACTTCCCCTGTTACATTACTTCCCCTGTTACATTACTTCCCATGTCACATTACTTCCCATGTCACATTACTTCCCCTGTTACATTACTTCCCATGTTACATTACTTCCCCTGTTGCATTACTTCCCCTGTTACATTACTTCCCCTGTTACATTACTTCCCATGTTGCATTACTTCCCCTGTTATATTACTTCCCTGTTTGATTGTTTGTTTATTTATTTCGATAATGGACGTGATGTATGGCACGATGTTATGGTTGAATTGGCACAAAAGCAAAACGCTTAATTCTAGGCGCCTCTTCAACAAACACGAACAATAAACAACAGTCATGACCGCCACCAGGAGACCCGCGACACCCCGCGACACCCCGCGACACCCCGCGACACCCCGTCCACCCGTCCGGTCCGTCAGTTCGGGCGGGCCGCACGCCCGCCGCCGAGCCTGCGCCGATCCTCCACGCAGCGGTCAGATACGCCTTCCCCTCCTCACTGCGCGAGGTGCCGCCACCTGCCGGCGGCGCATGTTGCATTACTTCCCATGTTACATTACTTCCCCTGTTACATTACTTCCCATGTTACATTACTTCCCATGTTACATTTCTTCCCTTGTTACATTACTTCCCATGTTACATTACTTCCCCTGTTACATTACTTCCCCTGTTGTATTGCTTCCCCTGCTACATTACTTACCCTGTTACATTACTTCCCATGTTACATTACTTCCCCTGTTACATTACTTCCCCTGTTACATTACTTCCCATGTTACATTACTTCCCCTGTTACATTACTTCCCCTGTTACATTACTTCCCATGTTCCATTACTTCCCCTGTTACATTACTTCCCATGTTACATTACTTCCCCTGTTACATTAATTCCCATGTTACATTACTTCCCATGTTACATTACTTCCCATTACATTACTTCCCATGTTACATTGCTTCCCCTGCTACATTACTTTCCCTGTTACATTACTTCCCATGCTACATTACTTCCCCTGTTACATTACTTCCCCTGTTACATTACTTCCCATGTTGCATTACTTCCCCTGTTACATTGCTTCCCCTTCCTCTATTCCCAAAACACGAGGGCAGCGGTCTTGCGGCCGCTGTCCTCGTGTTGTATTCCCCTAACAGGTGCTAGGTGTGTTGATTGAATGCTCGAGGATCCTGAGCACAAGTGTGTTTTTTTGTTTTCGTTGTGTATATGGATGAGCCCTGGCTGCTGCTTGCCGCGCTACTGACGCCTGATTTGTCACTGTACCGGTACACCACTCTCCACCACTCTCCACCACTCTCCACCACTCTCCACCACTCTCCACCACTCTCCACCACTCTCCACCACTCTCCACCACTCTCCACCACTACTCTCCACCACTCTCCACCACTCTCCACCACTCTCCACCACTCTCCACCACTCTCCACCACTCTCCACCACTCTCCACCACTCTCCACCACTCTCCACCACTACTCTCCACCACTCTCCACCACTCTCCACCACTCTCCACCACTCTCCACCACTCTCCACCACTCTCCACCACTCTCCACCACTCTCCACCACTCTCCACCACTCTCCACCACTCTCCACCACTACTCTCCACCACTCTCCACCACTCTCCACCACTCTCCACCACTCTCCACCACTCTCCACCACTCTCCACCACTCTCCACCACTCTCCACCACTCTCCACCACTCTCCACCACTCTCCACCACTCTCCACCACTCTCCACCACTACTCTCCACCACTCTCCACCACTCTCCACCACTCTCCACCACTCTCCACCACTCTCCACCACTCTCCACCACTCTCCACCACTCTCCACCACTCCACCACTACTCTCCACCACTACTCTCCACCACTACTCTCCACCACTACTCTCCACCACTACTCTCCACCACTCCACCACCACTCCACCACCACTCTCCACCACTCTCCACCACTCTCCACCACTCTCCATTGCTGTCGGCCCACCGCTGACCGCGCAGCAAACCACCGTCGCCGGTGCGCCGAACCAAGCGGCATATCCCGGGCGTGGATCCACGATTTCGGTCAGGAGGGGGGCGCGACATACAAAAAGTTGCGCCCTACGGCGCACTTGGCGGGCGATACATGGGCGCGACTCGGGTCAGGGGGGGGGGGGGGGTGGGCGCGACATACAAAAAGTTGCGCTCTACGGGCGCACTTGGCGGGCGATACATGGGCGCGACTCGGGTCAGGGGGGGGGGCTAGCGCCCCCTAGATCCGCGCCTGTATCCGCCTCTGATCGAACTAGCCGGCAACAGTCGCGGTTCGACAACAAGTAACATTGAGACGCACTCTGTGAAAACCGAGCTCTGTTTGTGACAGCTGGTTCTCTGAGTTACCGACTGTAAAGGCAGGCTACCAATTTGTTGGAAATACAGCTCAGTCATCGTGGTCTGAATCGTCTGCGTCAACACCTCTTCTCGTCGCCATGACAACCAAGCATTTGGCAGCTGCGTCATCGTGTGGGCTGCGGAATGTGCCGATGAGGTCATTGTGGCTCTACGATGCATCGTAGTGCCACAATCCATCAAGGGCGGATCCAGCCGGCCGTTTGGGGGGAGGGCAACCAGTTTGAGCGGACCTTACCTACTCCCAATTTCGAATTTCTTCCCGGATTTGGGCCACTTTATTTTGCAACCACACGATTTCTAATATTTTGTTTATGTTTTTATTTTAGCTTTTCGACCTTTTGGGATATCGAACAAGGCAACGGCAGGCAAAGGCAAAAAGGCATGTCAGCTTGCAGTTTGTATTGTTCCGACATTGCCTTACACTGAGCAAAATATGTCAATTGTCAGCTGTACCTATGTTTTCGTTCCAGACTGCAAGGAAACAAACTTGAAAAATGTGTGCTGAATCAAGCCGGCTTTGCCCTTAGAGCAAGGGCGGATCCATCCGCTCGTGTTCGCCGTTCGGGGCCTTGGCCCTTGCTACTACTTTTTGCTGCAAGGTTCGACGACTCTTGCCAAAAAAACAAGAGCATCTTAGATTTGAATCGTTTTTTTTGTGGTCAAGGAAAACAAATGTTGCTAACATAGAAATTTAAAACAGAACTTGGAGCATCAAATAAATGGTAGTTTTCTTCAGAATTTCCAGCTCCGAATCTCGGATAGTAAACCGAGGGGGAGGGTCCGACCGACCGGAAAAATACATACACATTTCGCTGCACATGTGCTGCACACATTTCGCTGTTTGCCATTGTTAGCTATTGCGCTCCTATAAAAAAGAGCTAAAGGCGAAGACGTCAAACATGGTCGAACCAGTCGCACTTCCGCCATGCAAAACAATAATACAGATACCTGATCATGGCGTCAAATTCAATATGCATTTCAAGAAACTTACGCTACACATATGTGCACCGCATACGGATAGGATGATCAACTTTCGCTGCCAGGTTCGAAGAAAATATGTCCCTGCTCCCGGACTTCGAGGCCATTTGCGCACCTCGCCGGGCCCATAGATACGACACAGGCAGACGAAGTAACCGATGCCTACTACGGTGAACGCTGCATTTATCATATTACTGCCATATACAGTCTATGGCAGAACACCTCTCTGAGCATCCAGGGTTGCTTACCTGATTACAGCGGCAGCCTGAAATCTAGTCGGCGACTCCCCGATCGCGCAAAGAAGTCAACGACTTCGCTGACGGATGGCATTAGGTCTTGGTTGGTTTCGCACATGATCAGCGCCTCCATCCGGAACTCGGGCATTGTCGCTCGGAGAAAGGATAGTCTTCTCCACCTTACTGAACATCCTCTCCGCCTCCGCCGTTGTACCCGAAAGGACGCCAAGGACCTACAGGAAAAAGGGTGGATTGGATTGGACCGATTGTTCTATTGTAGACTTGCTTGACCGAAGTGGCGCTGGATGGAAAGAATGAAATAAGGACACATGTAAACGTGATAATGATTAAACTGATAAATTAACCCTCGCGCTGTGTCAGAAAAGTGGTCCACGATCTAAGTTCGCGGAACAAATTTTTCGCCATCGGCGTAACAATTTTTTTGCATGCGTACATAAATCATTCTTGCGTATTTGTATACGTGCTTCTACACAACCTGTTTTCATATATGCCAATATGTGCATATATTATGATGTGGAAAGTTGATGAATCGTCGGTCGTAATTCCTGTACATATATGGTCTTGGCGTCAGTTGGGGGACCGAGACTCCCGGGTCGTATGTTAGAAAGGTACCTTGTATCGTTGCGTATGCGTATATGGGAAACTGGCATCAAGTCTCAGTCTGCCGTCTTTTGCATAACGTGTTTTTAGTGTCCCAGGGTTATACATGGCCCCGATGATGATGGTATCGGTGGTGGGGTTGTAACCTAAATACGCAAACACTTTTTTTAGAGGTTTTAAAAAGTTGTTTTTGTTTGTTTTGGGAAAAGTACCAGTTTTCTTCCCTAAATCACTGCAGAAATTTCGGATGTTGGGAATTTGGAGGTTCCACCTTATTTTACAATTTGTGTCGCATCACTATCACGTTCCGGCCATTGTTCGGAAAGTCGAGCTCAGTCTATTTGTTTATGCTCGTCAGCCATTTGCTCCCGCAGACTAAAACAAACACATGCTTTACATTAAAAGTTTTCACGAAAAAAAACTTCCAAGTTCAGAAAAATGGACAAACGGGCCACTTTTCTGACTGCTCGCCCTGGTGGGGGGTCATTTTGACCCTGCCCCCCCCCCCCCCCCCCCCCTGAGTGTTTTTTCTCTCGAGAAAAGCGGGATAACGGCGGCGCGCAGCGCCGCCAAATTTGGCACAGCTATTGGTGCATCAATGATACATTGTGTAAACATTTTGACCCCAGGTCATCTCAGGTCAGGTTACCAGGTCTCGTCAATGGACCTTACCTCCAAAAATGTTTGTGATCGTGCCAAAGCCACAGTGTTTGCCCGTGAGACTTGAAATTTACAGGATTGCATAAGGCCTTAAGTACATACAATCCGTATATTTCAGGTTTTTTTATATCGGTGACCTAAGGTCAGGTCAATTTCGTGACCTTCCTATTATAAGTGAATGGGAAAATATACAAATGTTCCTTTACGGAGAAATGCATTGGATCAGTTCAATTCTTACAGAATGATGTTATTTTAGCTCTTTCTTGATGACTCAGGTGTAATTGTTTTACGATTTATGAGACAATGGCACACCTTTTTCCTTAAAAAAAAGCCGAATATCCATCTTCTTCGCCCAGCAGAGCAGACACCAACAGTGAGCACTGAGCATACTATCACAATACAGGCCACGTGATGGATACCATACAGCCTTGCAATGCATTTTCTTCATTTTGCGTTTCGTCTCAAGTGCGGCACAATGGCATGCGCTACGCATGCTACCAAATATAGCTATCAAATAAAGTTTGGAGTTTTTTTTTCTCTCGGCACCTGCATCAACATACAAAGTTATAATTATATTTTTGGGATGCCCAGTACCGTTCTAAAAACGCAAATATAGCATGTATCAGACTTCGTCTTGGGGGGGGGGGGGCGAAACATAGTTTGGCCGCCTTGAACGGTCTGGGGGGGGGGGGGGGGCATGGCCACGTTGCCCCCCTGGATCCGCCTTTGCAATCCATCGTGTGTTATATTGACGCATGCGTCAATTTAACACCTTCATCTTGAGAGTTGGATCCATTATGCGATGCATCATTCCTCACTGTATCGGAGTTAGGTATGCATCATTCCTCACTGCATCGGAGTTAGGTATGCATCATTCATCACTGCATCGGAGTTAGGTATGCATCATTCATCAGTGTATCGGAGTTAGGTATGCATCATTCCTCACTGCATCGGAGTTAGGTATGCATCATTCCTCACTGCATCGGAGTTAGGTATGCAGTATTCCTCACTGCATCGGAGTTAGGTATGCAGTATTCCTCACTGCATCGGAGTTAGGTATGCATCATTCCTCACTGTATCGGAGTTAGGTATGCATCATTCCTCACTGCATCGGAGTTAGGTATGCATCATTCCTCACTGCATCGGAGTTAGGTATGCAGTATTCCTCACTGCATCGGAGTTAGGTATGCATCATTCCTCACTGTATCGGAGTTAGGTATGCATCATTCCTCACTGCATCGGAGTTAGGTATGCATCATTCCTCACTGTATCGGAGTTAGGTATGCATCATTCCTCACTGCATCGGAGTTAGGTATGCATCATTCCTCACTGCATCGGAGTTAGGTATGCATCATTCCTCACTGCATCGGAGTTAGGTATGCATCATTCCTCACTGTATCGGAGTTAGGTATGCATCATTCCTCACTGTATCGGAGTTAGGTATGCATCATTCCTCACTGCATCGGAGTTAGGTATGCATCATTCCTCACTGTATCGGAGTTAGGTATGCATCATTCCTCACTGCATCGGAGTTAGGTATGCATCATTCCTCACTGTATCGGAGTTAGGTATGCAGTATTCCTCACTGCATCGGAGTTAGGTATGCATCATTCCTCACTGTATCGGAGTTAGGTATGCATCATTCCTCACTGTATCGGAGTTAGGTATGCATCATTCATCACTGTATCGGAGTTAGGTATGCATCATTCCTCACTGCATCGGAGTTAGGTATGCATCATTCCTCACTGCATCGGAGTTAGGTATGCATCATTCCTCACTGCATCGGAGTTAGGTATGCATCATTCCTCACTGTATCGGAGTTAGGTATGCATCATTCCTCACTGCATCGGAGTTAGGTATGCATCATTCCTCACTGTATCGGAGTTAGGTATGCATCATTCCTCACTGCATCGGAGTTAGGTATGCAGCATTCCTCACTGTATCGGAGTTAGGTATGCATCATTCCTCACTGCATCGGAGTTAGGTATGCATAATTCCTCACTGCATCGGAGTTAGGTATGCATCATTCCTCACTGTATCGGAGTTAGGTATGCATCATTCCTCACTGTATCGGAGTTAGGTATGCAGCATTCCTCACTGCATCGGAGTTAGGTATGCAGCATTCCTCACTGCATCGGAGTTAGGTATGCAGTATTCCTCACTGCATCGGAGTTAGGTATGCATCATTCCTCACTGTATCGGAGTTAGGTATGCATCATTCCTCACTGCATCGGAGTTAGGTATGCATCATTCCTCACTGCATCGGAGTTAGGTATGCATCATTCCTCACTGTATCGGAGTTAGGTATGCATCATTCCTCACTCTATCGGCGTTAGGTATGCAGCATTCCTCACTGCATCGGAGTTAGGTATGCAGCATTCCTCACTGCATCGGAGTTAGGTATGCAGTATTCCTCACTGCATCGGAGTTAGGTGTGCATCATTCCTCACTGTATCGGAGTTAGGTATGCATCATTCCTCACTGTATCGGAGTTAGGTATGCAGCATTCATCACTGTATCGGAGTTAGGTATGCAGTATTCCTCACTGCATCGGAGTTAGGTATGCATCATTCCTCACTGTATCGGAGTTAGGTATGCAGCATTCATCACTGTATCGGAGTTAGGTATGCATCATTCCTCACTGTATCGGAGTTAGGTATGCATCATTCCTCACTGCATCGGAGTTAGGTATGCATCATTCCTCACTGCATCGGAGTTAGGTATGCATCATTCCTCACTGTATCGGAGTTAGGTATGCATCATTCCTCACTGTATCGGAGTTAGGTATGCAGCATTCCTCACTGCATCGGAGTTAGGTATGCATCATTCCTCACTGCATCGGAGTTAGGTATGCATCATTCCTCACTGTATTGGAGTTAGGTATGCATCATTCCTCACTGTATCGGAGTTAGGTATGCATCATTCCTCACTGTATCGGAGTTAGGTATGCATCATTCCTCACTGCATCGGAGTTAGGTATGCAGCATTCCTCACTGCATCGGAGTTAGGTATGCATCATTCCTCACTGCATCGGAGTTAGGTATGCATCATTCCTCACTGCATCGGAGTTAGGTATGCATCATTCCTCACTGTATCGGAGTTATGTATGCATCATTCCTCACTGTATCGGAGTTAGGTATGCAGCATTCCTCACTGCATCGGAGTTAGGTATGCATCATTCCTCACTGCATCGGAGTTAGGTATGCATCATTCATCACTGTATCGGAGTTAGGTATGCATCATTCCTCACTGTATCGGAGTTAGGTATGCATCATTCCTCACTGTATCGGAGTTAGGTATGCATCATTCCTCACTGCATCGGAGTTAGGTATGCATCATTCCTCACTGCATCGGAGTTAGGTATGCATCATTCCTCACTGCATCGGAGTTGGTATGCATCATTCCTCACTGCATCGGAGTTAGGTATGCAGCATTCCTCACTGTATCGGAGTTAGGTATGCATCATTCCTCACTGTATCGGAGTTAGGTATGCATCATTCCTCACTGCATCGGAGTTAGGTATGCATCATTCCTCACTGCATCGGAGTTAGGTATGCATCATTCCTCACTGCATCGGAGTTAGGTATGCATCATTCCTCACTGTATCGGAGTTAGGTATGTATCATTCCTCACTGCATCGGAGTTAGGTATGCATCATTCCTCACTGCATCGGAGTTAGGTATGCAGCATTCATCACTGCATCGGAGTTAGGTATGCAGTATTCCTCACTGCATCGGAGTTAGGTATGCAGCATTCCTCACTGCATCGGAGTTAGGCATTCCTCACGGCACTGTTGCAAAATGGACGAAGTTACTCACCCAAAGTTCTACCACTTGGATTATTGATCCATTGCTCTTCCTGATTTCAAAACATTTTTGGTTTCAGCTCTAGTATCGTTAAAAATCAAAACCCTTATTTTTTGGGCATTTGAAACTGAGTGTCCTTCCGTCTGTTGTATTCTCTTATTCCAGTAGCCCCCAAAAAACGCGCCGAGTTTGGAGGCTTACCAATTTTTTTGGTAATAGATATGAAGTGGACACTTGGTACGCATACAAAACAATTCATTCTGCGTTAAGGCGGCCGCACACTAGGCCATTCGGCGCGCGGAGGTCGCGATATCGCTACGACTTTCCGCGCATCTTTAGCGACTTTCCGCCTTCGAGTCAGCCGAAACGTCAAAAATCGCGGACGAATGTCGTCGGCCGGCCATCTGCGGACCGGCGGAAAAAAGCTGATTCGAACGAGCTTTTTTCCGCGACTGAACGCCGCCGAGCCGCGGACAACAAAATTGATCAGGCTAACAATGGTGAATCTATGCAAGACAGAGGTACGCATTTTGCACAGCATGCTCTTGCCGCTGTGAAATTATTATGTAAAAGTTTCGTTGTTTTAAAGTTACATCTTCGTCGAAAAATGGCCATCATTAATTTACCTTGGGACAGGCTGTAGGCACAGGTTGCGACATGCTGTAGGTCGGCGGAGCGGAATCTCGTGAGCAGACAGCGCCGAATCCGCCGGAACAAGGACGATATTCAGCGGTATCGCCGCGATTTTCCGAGGCGGAATTTCGCAGTGATATGGGGCGCCGAATGCTTAGTGTGCGGCCGCCTTTAAGCAAAACAAGTTTAATATCAATCGGATATTTAGTTTCGATGTTATGAGACATTATATAAACCCTTAACGTGTTTTTTTACGGTATTGACCACCTTCAGCCCGGACCACAGCCAACAAACGCGACTTCCACTGTCCGATACTGGCGCGGATGTGGAGTGGAGGTGGAGCTCATCCGCGCCAGTATCGGACAGTGAAAGTCGTATCTGTTGGCAGTGGTCCGGGCTGAAGGTGATCCGATCGTTCACGCGTGGAAAGAAAAACAAACGTTAAAAAAAGTTTTCTGAAACGGTTTAGATAATGTCTTAACATCGAAACTAAATTCCGATTGATATTAAACTTGTTTTGCTTAACGCAGAATTAATTGTTTTGTATGCGTACCAAGTGTCAACTTCATATGTCATTACCAAAACCAAAACAAATTGGTAATCCTCGAAACTCGGCGCGTTTTGTGGGGGCTACCCGGATAACAGAATACAATAGAGGGAAGGGCACTCAGTTTCAAATGCCAAAAAATAAGGGTTTTTATTTTTAACGATGCTGAAACAAAAACTGAAACCAAAACTGTTTTGAAATCAGGAAGAGCAATGGATCAAGAATGCGAGTGGTAGAACTTTGGGTGAGTAACTACGTCCATTTTGCAACAGTCTTATGGCCATTGGTCAAAATTGGCCACTGACCTTGGTTGTCTTAATATTATGATGTGTGGCAATTGTGGTATCTTAACTTTTTGAAGTATCAGTTTTGATGCCTCGACTTTAGTTGATATTAGTTGTAGACCCGTTCTTCCAATATCGCAAATGTGTATTGATGTATTCAATATGATTCTTCCAAAGCCTCAAGACTCAGCTCTCTGTCAACTTGTAAAAGCTGCTAACTCGAGCAGAGGCGCAGCCAGGGGGGGGGGGCAAGGGGAGCAATCCCCCCCCCCCCCCCTTACGGGTCACAAGGGGCCTCACCGAGATTGACCCAGATACCATTTGTATTAGCTAAATGGCTTTCAAAAAGCCACAGAGGAGCCCTCAAAACCAGGCAAGGGTACCTCTGGTGCATGTCAATTGTCAAGGGCCCTCAGAGACACTGAAGGGCTTTCGAAGCCAGCCCAGAGGGCCTCTTCGGCATGCCCAGGGGCCCATTGAGCCCACCCAGGAGCCCACAAAACTGTCCAGGGGCCTCTCGAGCATGTCCAGGGGCTCATTGAGCCCACTTAAGGGCGCACAAACATGCCCAGGGACCTTTCGAGCATGCCCTGGGGTCTATTGAGCCGGGCCCCAAAAATCTGCCCAGGGGCCTCTAGAGCATGTCCACTTGTCCAGGGGCCAATTGAGCCCACACACGGCCCAACAAACCTGCCCAGTGGCCTCTCGAGCATGTCCAGGGGCCCATTGAGTATGTTCAGGGGCATCTCGAACCTGCCGAGGGGCCATTATAGTTTTCCCAGGGGCCATTAGAGCCTGCCCAGAGGCCTCTCGAGCTTGCCCAGGGGCCCATTGAGTCTGTTCAGGGGCCTCTTGAACCTGCCTAGGGGCTATTCGAGTTTGTGCAGGGGTCTCTCGGCTTGCCGAGGGGCCATTGGGTCTGTTCAGGGGCCTCTCGAGCTTATCTAGAGGGCCATTGAGTCTGTGAAAGGGGCCCTCGTGCCTGCCCAGGGGTTGCTAGCCGTCGCCTGGAGCGCCTGCTATAGCTGGAGCGCTAGCCGTGGTCGGCGCAGTCATAATGAGCGGTAATGTGCTGTATATGACCCACCTGGTGCAATGTTTACTTGGGTTTAAAAATGGTAATTTGATAAGTCTGATGCGTTTTTGAATTCGCGGGAGGGGGGGGGGGGGGTGGTAGTACAAAACAATTTAACAATTGTCTTCTCAGGAGAGTGTGTGCTGCAATATTTGTCAGCCAGGGGCGTCGCCGACGAGAGGGTCGGGGGTCTGGGCAGACCCCCCCCCCCCCCCCCTTTACTCTTAGAAGGCGCCCCCCCCCCTTTCCCCCACCACCCACACGCATTTTTTTGCGGGGAAAATTAACAATTTATCGTAACAAATGTCTTTGCAACAGTCAAAATCTAGCTATTCAATATCTGGAAAATTTCGCGCCGCTTCGCGGCATGACACAAATTTCATAATTGGTTATACAAATTTGGAAAATGGGAGAGCAAAAAAAAAATTGAGTGTGGCAGAGGCTCTCCTTGACGGTAATTGCTGGCCCCAGGGCCCATTCCCTTCATAAAATATTAACTTTCAAGTTTCAAGCAGGCTACATATTTAGCTAGTCTGCCGAGTTCCGGAAAGGGCGACGCGAATGCAAAGACGAAGAGATCGGCACTTGGTAGCTGTTCCAGCGGTGCCAAGTTGCTGGACCGAAGAGCTAAAGTGGGGACCAGGCCAGGACCATCTCCCCAAGCCATCTCGCCCCAGGCTCCTCCAGATTCACAGGGACCATTTATGCGCGGAAAAGTCGTTCTGCCCCTTGCTGCTTTCAAACCATTTGCACTGTTATCAGTTGTTTGTTACAGTTCGGTACATATGTATACAGATATTACGAGCGAGCGCGAAGCGCTCGCTCGTCTTTCCGTTGTATATTAGGACAATCTGAATATGAGCGGCCCGGCCCGGCCCGACCCGACCCGACCCGACCCGACCCGACCCGTGGCGACGCTTTTGAGAAGCTTATAGCTCTGCAACCACACTTCCGATTGACAAGCGGACTTCTTTGCTTAGAAGCCCCATCCAACCTACCCTGTTTGAGACCGGTGCTCACTCAAGTGGGTGACTACCACTGCGCGTGGCACGTGCCGCGTGAGTGGTGTGAAAAGTGTTTTTTTTTTCGCAAAAAAACTCTGCAACGGCTGAGCCGATTGTGTTCAAATTTGATGCGTGGTTAGGGACCTCTCAGCCGCCAATTTTCCACAAGTTAGGGATGGGGTGCCTCTGCACGTGCGCACGTGCACACCCCTATTCTTTATCTCAGGAACGGCTGAGCCGTTTGTGTTCAAATTCAGTGTGTGGTTAGGGACCTCTCAGCCGTCTCTTTCCCACAAGTCGGGGGTGGGGTGCCTTTGCACGTGCGCACGTACGCACCTTTTTTTGTATCTCAGAAACTACTTGCCCTATCGAGTTGAAATTCACCATACATTTCCTTCGCGTTCGCTCGTTCATCGCCGACTACGGCGCCTTACTGGTTATTATCATATGTACTATTGAGCGCTGAATGCCACCGGTCATCGTGATTTACTATCCGATTACTATCCGAGTATATGAAAAACTACCTTCATTTCAATATTTGTCATCATACCGAGATGTGCAACCAGGAAAAGAGGTTACCTAGCTACCACTTACGCATGGGCGTAACCACCTTCCGAAAGTAGGGGGGGGGGGGCGGAGGCACTTTGAAGTCGATTCTTCCCATGCAACGCCCTTAGGCGTAATGCTAAATCCGAAAATGTTGGAGGGGACGCGTCCCTCTTCCCGTCCCCAGTGGTGGTTACGCCCATGCACTCACGGTTTGGTTCCAATATTACAATTTATTTTTCCAGGATTTAAAATTAAAATTTTCACGTCGCTTCGCGGCGTCGGCATCGGTAGTCATCGTCATAACGAAGCCATAGTCATCGGTTCGTCGTAATGCTGAATTGAATGAATAACAATTTTGGTTTGTTATCCTCTAAAGGCCCATATTTCTGGGTTTTATCAGGCAAACCCGTAACAATTTCGCGCCGCTTCGCCGCGCTAACTAACAAGTACCTACCTACTATAACATGAAAATCCACCTAAAGAATTATCCAAAGACTTAAATACACGTATAAAGATGGGGGTACATTTTTCCGTTATTTCAGCCGCCCCCACACTCAAAAGCCGACCCCACCTGTTGTCAGCTAAGATAGGTTTTCTCTCCTGTACGTAACAATACAAATTAGTAATGCGCTCAGTATAATGCCTACTGAGGGTCCTTGGTCCAGCTCCAGCTCCAGCTCCAGCTCCAGCAGCTCCAGCATCCAGCTCATCAAAAGTAGACGAATCATTTTTTTAAGGGGGCCTCACAAAATTTAGTGGCCGAAATCTGCAGTTTTTTTTTATATCCAGGGGTATTTTGTTTCGGGGGGAGGCCTCTCCCAGGGGCTTGCCCCCTTTCTGAAGGTCTGGCTGCGCCCCTGACTCGAGCATAGCTTCATTTAACATTCTCATATTCATGTGGCATAACCGGTTGGGCCCGTGTAAGTGGGCGATATTCGTGAATGATCAGCCTGAATAAATGAAATTAAAAACAAATTAAATATAAGGAAGGTTGAAATGCAAAGCACGGTCCGGAAATAATTACTCCGACCTTCGGTTTTGTCTCATGTATACCATTGGAATGATTGGATACTGCATAGTCATTGAGTTGTCACCGACGGATGGCCTTCTCGAGTCCCGACTGTTGAGTGTTGATGGCAGAGCAGAGACATCTTCTGGTGGGTCGCGCAACTAATCTCCGTCGCCGGCGAGAATCCGGCCCAAAGGAATATCTGTCTGCCGTTCCTGATTGGTCGAAATTGAGACTGAAAGCTGACTTTATGGCTATTGTACTTCCTCATACTCATTCATTATATCGTTACTGAAATCATGAGGCATAAATGACGCAATAAAACAAGTTAGTATCTGCGTTGTCCGGTGCTAGCTGCAATCTGCGGGATTAACTTTCTATGACAGTTGTGTGTATTTACCGAAATTATATTTGACGTTTAGTACAATTTCATGAATATTCTTGAAACGTACATGATTAAAAAGAGATCACTAGTTGATTAAGATAGTGGATAAGGGTGATTGGTTATAGCAGGGACGTACGGTCGTTGGAAACATTCTATTTGTGATTTAGTGCGCCGCGACTTCGAAGTTATACATCGCTGGTTAAAAACACCTTGACAGGCGTAGCATGGCTGGCACCCACTGCAGGGTGTCTGATTTCCGTTCAACCCGGCTCGGGCTGCAACAGTTCAACGGCTCTGGAT
>JAXIVJ010004550.1:0-81935 GCA_036785665.1 Chirona hameri
CGTGGCAGTGATCTCCGACCGGACGGCAGAGGGATCCCATGGCAGTGATCGCCGACCGGACGGCAGATGGATCCCGTTATCTCCCGACACCGTATTTTGCCGAACTGCCGCCACAGAATGCCGATCACCGAGCAGTGTGGTTAGTTGGCCTGCCTCGCTGATGACTCGTAGTGCTCGTTCCGCCGGAGGCAATTCCACGGTTAGTTGACCGGAGCGATGATGCAGCGAAATATGGCCACATTTCGCGGTTCACCGCCGACGATATTTCAATAAAATGGCCCCAGATATCGATTGGGCTTTGGTTTGGTTTGCGCGCGTGCAGTGGCGGCGCGTCGGCCTTCCTTCCTTTGCTAGGAGTCCGCTGAGCTGGCTGAGCCTGCCCGGTGGAGACAGCTCTGGACGCGAGGAAGGCTGGTGAGTTGTCAGTGGCAGTGGACGCTGCTCGTGGTGGGTGTGGTGGGTGTGGTGGGTGTCGTTTACCGACAGTGGTGGTATCCACTATCCACCTACCGGTGGAGACAGCTCTGGACGCGAGGAAGGCTGGTGGGTTGTCAGTGGCAGTGGACGCTGCTCGTGGTGAGTGTGGTGGGTGTGGTGGGTGTGGTGGGTGTGGTGGGTGTGGTGGGTGTGGTAGGTGCCGTTTACCGACAGTGGTGGTATCCACTATCCACACCGGCTCCGCCAACTCTCATCCGTGCGTAGATAATGGTCGAAACTGCAGCACCTCTACAATGACAGTACGCCAACCCCTGCCTCCAACCCCTGCCTACCAGCACCTCTACAATGACAGTACGCCAACCCCTGCCTCCAACCCCTGCCTACCAGCACCTCTACAATGACAGTACGCCAACCCCTGCCTCCAACCCCTGCCTACCAGCACCTCTACAATGACAGTACGCCAACCCCTGCCTCCAACCCCTGCCTACCAGCACCTCTACAATGACAGTACGCCAACCCCTGCCTCCAACCCCTGCCTACCAGCACCTCTACAATGACAGTACGCCAACCCCTGCCTCCAACCCCTGCCTACCAGCACCTCTACAATGACAGTACGCCAACCCCTGCCTCCAACCCCTGCCTACCAGCACCTCTACAATGACAGTACGCCAACCCCTGCCTCCAACCCCTGCCTACCAGCACCTCTACAATGACAGTACGCCAACCCCTGCCTCCAACCCCTGCCTACCAGCACCTCTACAATGACAGTACGCCAACCCCTGCCTCCAACCCCTGCCTACCAGCACCTCTACAATGACAGTACGCCAACCCCTGCCTCCAACCCCTGCCTACCAGCACCTCTACAATGACAGTACGCCAACCCCTGCCTCCAACGCCTTCATCTCCGCCACCGAATCGGCGGCGCGGTCTCAGCCGCTTGGCTGGCGGTAGGACGGACATAGAACTGTGTCTCACCGCCACTGGAAGGACAGGACACTGATTGAAATTCAACACCCCTCAGCACGGCCATGACACATGCCTTCCAGCAGACTGTGTGACCATAAACCCCAATTATCGTCATCACACGTGACCTTCCGTACTGTTCGTGTCAGGCTGACATTTCCCACCCTGCTCTGAATCCTGTCACTACCGCGACTATTCCTTTTTGAAAATTTAAAATTTAGTTTCCGAACAGTATTCTCGTGTCTGCATAAATAAACATCTGCATAAGTAAATATATCCCAACTCTAGGAAAATATCTTCAATGTGCTGTTTTGATATCTTCAATGTGTTTTTTTTACATGAGTTCCAAAATTGCCGCGATCAAGTAGCAAGGTTTTGTGGATTTTTTGTATCTTGCAGGAGCCCTGCTCTATATGCCGCAATTCTTTGCTGCGTCTCGCCGAGATTATGCAAAATGTTGATAATGATCCCACACTGCATGCGGCGAGGAGCCGAGTGAATGGGCCGGCGAGTTTGGCCCGGCATCGTTAGCCCGCTCCGTCAAAGTCGGAACAAGTTTAACGTCGGCGTGTTTTCAGCAGCGGCGGCGGTGGTGAGCCTCCCTCCTTCCACCGTAGATCCTCTGGTTTGCCTACCCGGCCGCAATCATGACGACCCCGCTGTAGTTCCCCATCATCATCACCCCGCTGTAGTTCCCCATCATCGTCACCCCGCTGTAGTTCCCCATCATCATCGCCCCGCTGTAGTTCCCCATCATCATCATCACCTCGCCGCGGTCTCCTGAGGGGTGTCCCGTGTTGTGCTGTCGTCAGCAGGCGGTGGAGGACGCTACCCCGTGTTTAGTCAGCCGAGCGGATCGCTCTCCGTTCCTCCCTGCACCCTCCCGGGGCTCCCGGCGCTTGAGACCCGTCACCCGCACGCGCACTCCTATCAGCTCCTCCCCCACCATCACCTACATGCACCTTCCGCTTCCAACTCCTCCCTCCCTTGCTTACTCCCTGTGCCCTCCCGAATGTTCCGCACCCGAGCTCTGCCGTCACCCACACGCGCCCTCTCCTCTCAGCTTCCTCCTCCCTGCAGTTGCTGCCTGCACCCTCCCGGGTGTTCCTGTACGAGCTCTGCCGTCGCCCATACGCGCCTTTCCCTCTCAGTTTCCTCTCCCTGACTCCAGCATTAGCGCGTTCCTACCCCAATAACAACAACTTCAGCAGCAATAACAACGGCCGGCAATGAAAACGCAACTACGGCCGGCAATGAAAACACAACTGTGGCCCGCAATGAAAACACAACTACGGCCCGCAATGAAAATTAGGGTGCTGTTGGTTGGTGGATGATCTTACGGTGCGTTAATCACATCGGGGAAAACAGGCGTAACAATGACAGGAAACAGGGGAAGGTGTATATGTGATTGTTAATGAAGTAGGTACCATAACCAAACTCAACTGCTTGAGGCGGTTGGCATAGCAGTTCAATCTATGATGCAAATACTGACCTGCGAGCGCTTTTCGAGTTTACATCTCATGCATTTACTAACTAGAGATAGAGGTGACAGCAGTACCTGCTCGTTGTTTTCGCCCCCATGCTGTGTTCAGATGAATATTGGCTCCCCAGCACATAGCCAATTTAGTTCTAGAATTATCTAGAAATACATATGAATAACTAACTAAAGTCGCTGCCTCGTTTAGCAGGACACAACAACATAATTACTCGGTATTGGAATGGAGCCCACCAGCCTCACCCCATTCGCTAGATCGTTAAATTAATTAGCACGATGATAACAGTCGAATTGGTTGACGATTCTGTTCACTTGTCGGCCGGTTCCGCCGCAGTAAAACTTGATGACCTCACTCGCCCTGTGCACTCTATTCCGTGCCGGACGCGACCCGGTCCCATGGAGTGGAGGTCGGGTGGTAAACGGACTCCCTGAGGTGCGGAGGTCGACAGTGGGGTCAATAGGGCCGGAGGTCGGGCAGTCAGGACACTCCCAGAGGTGCGGAGGTCGAAAGTGGGGTCAACAGGGCCGGAGGTCGGGCAGTCAGGACATTCCCAGAGGTGCGGAGGTCGAAAGTGGGGTCAACAGGGCCGGAGGTCGGGCAGTCAGGACATTCCCAAAGGTGCGGAGGTCGAAAGTGGGGTCAACAGGGCCGGAGGTCAGGCAGTCAGGACACTCCCAGAGGTGCGGAGGTCAGAGGTGAGGTCTACAGGCCGGAGGTCGGACAGTCATGACACTCCCTGAGGTGCGGAGGTCGACAGTGGGGTCAATAGGGCCGGAGGTCGGACAGTCAGGACACTCCCTGAGGTGCGGAGGTCAGAGATGGGGTAAACAGGGCCGGAGGTGACACTCCCTGAGGTGCGGAGGTCGACAGTGGGGTCGACAGGGCCGGAGGTCGGGCAGTCAGGACACTCTGAGGTGCGGAGGTCGACAGTGGGGTCAACAGGGCCGAAGGTCGGTAGTTGGCACACTCCCTGGGGTGAGGAGGTCGACAGTGGGGTCAACAGGGCCGGAGGTCGGGCAGTCAGGACACTCCCAGAGGTGAGGAGGTCGACAGTGGGGTCGACAGGGCCGGAGGTCGGGCAGTCAGGACACTCTGAGGTGCGGAGGTCGACAGTGGGGTCAACAGGGCCGAAGGTCGGGTAGTCAGGACACTCCCAGAGGTGCGGAGGTCAGAGGTGAGATCTACATGCCGAAGGTCGGCAGTTGGGACTCTCCCTGAGGTTTGGAGGTGTGCGGGGTATCATCACGCCGCTGCTGCACCGTACCGTCTTGATCTGAGGACCTGTGTCGAGGTTGTTGGTCGCTGCCTGTGTGTACTTATGTGATGCGGCGTCGTCGACAGGCCGACGATGCGGTCGGCATCGGAGGCCTCCCTTTTAGTATATTATGGTGAGCAGTGTCCTAAAATTGCATTTTTGCTTGGGTGTCAGAGTGAAAAGTACGAGCCAAAAAAGACCATGAGTGTATAATTATGTAGAAAATGGTACAATATTTATTACTGTTTTGAATATGAAAAGCAGTAATTTTCGTTGAAATCATGTACTTTAGTAAATATTATTGTCATGAAGATCACAATTCATAATTTGGGAGTGGAAATTTCACTTCTAAAATGAGGAGTGAAAGTAGAAAATTATTCACATTTGGGTGTCGTTTCCCACCGAAATAAACATATTTTAAGACACTGGTGGTGAGAATGACAGCGTTGAGCGAGACAGAGATATGATGCAGAACACTGACAATAATGCACATTTTCTTTAATAATTGAGCTAATGTCATGACACCCGATAAAGTATATTTGCATCAAAGGTTCCCAGAACCGCTATTCCGATGGGTTTAATATACTTCTCCTGGTGTTTCTTTAACATTTCCCAAATATTGTTACCCGTTTTTCTCCATTTCCCGCCCCTGATGCCGTGGAGCGCAGCAGGAGGGGCTCTCGGGACAGAGTTGACACAAATGTCAGGTGTCGGGCGCACGGTGTCGGTGACATCGATCCGCCCCGCGGGACCGCCACAGTCGACGCGACACAGGCATTAGCCTAATCCACTCGGGGAGCGGACGCGCACCACCTCGCATCCCGGCCCGCCGGCCCGCCTGCTGCTGACACCCGCCTGCCCTGGCCTGTCTGCTTACTCGGTAACAGGCCGGCATCCCTGTTCGCCAAAGTTGCCGGCTGCGGTATCTTTCACCGACTTTTTCCAAATAAGCTAGCTGACTTAGACAAAATAAACGACTCGGACTCCGGCTTAGTTCTGACTCCCGAGTCTGCTATATGCCTTTAAGCGTGGTCTTTTTGCATTTTAAGCTGATGTTTCCAAAACTTTGCTACATGATCCCCGTTGTTCCGGATACCTTGTGTTGAGGTCTACGCGGACAAAGGGTCGGTAAGCATAAACAATGTCATCGGCATAAACGCCGAACGCCAACTCGGCATGCCCGACACTCAACATGTCTCGTTCCGGCTTTGATTCATGGCGGCATCGGGAGCGATCCACTTTGGCCCCGCACTGGGCGCTCCTTTTCCGGCTGGGTACCGGCCCGATGCCCCCCACTGGTCGTGGCCTGGCGTCAGCGATGTCTGCCGTTCTCGGCCGTGCTCAACCGTGCTGTCTACGTCGCGTCCTGCTCCGACGGGCCATTGGGAGATGTCGGTGGGTCATTCGGCGACATAAGATGGCCTTGGTCGTGAGATAAGGTACTCCGCAGAGAGCAGAGGGCATTGCCAGCCAATGAGCCGAGCGGAGAGTGGGGTCGAGTTGAGAGTTGTAAATTCTATCCGGGAAGAGTCGTTTCCGAGCGACAGCTGACAGGATGCCCGCTAGTTCAGAGCTTCAGATTTATCTGCGTATGCCACGGAGAGCAGTCGGAAAAAGCCGCTGTCTGTCTGTCTGGCGTCATATTTGGATGGTTTGTCGTGTCAGTGATTATTGTATGCTGGTTGTGCAGACAATGGAACGGTGGAGCCAATGTTTGGTTTGATTTAGATGTTTTTATCTGAGGCCAATTTCACAAAGAAATTATAAATTACAAACGTTTGCGATTACAAACGCAAGAAGGTATTGCAAACCTCACAACAAGACATTTCACAAACATTCACCACCTCTGAATTACCGATTGTAAAGAAAATTGTAAACACAAATGTTAGTACAGCAGAAACCTTGAAATCAAGCGCGTTTGTATTAAACTTGATGTTAATGACAAATAATTTGATTGTTAACAAATTTATTTAACAAATATTTACATTGTGGTTTATTTTTTTCATTTAAAATAAAATTCGTTGTAGAAGAATTATCTTTTAATTAACATTTCATCGGAGTGCAAACTCTGATTGTAAAAAATACATCTTGGTAAGCAATTAGAGGAAACCGAATTTGCCCATTCACCGCGTGGCGGAGCATAACAACAGAACTACTCTCAAAAGAAAGATTGTTGAATTTCTAGACCATTTTTTAACCTAACCTAGCCGATTTCCTACGTCGTAACGGGTGAAGGTTCACTGCACATTGCACAAGACATCGTTGTCCGCTGCAATTCTATCGCCATGCGGTTTCTCCGCGCGGAGGCGCCCCTCAGATTATAGCGCAATCGTTAAGGTGCACTGTGACTGGACTTCAAAGCTGGAGATCCCTGTTCGATTCTCTCGGGAAATGACTTTTTTGGCAGCTATACCTATGTATAACTAAACCATTACCCTAACAACCTCGGCAACGTAACAACCTCACCAAGAAAATAACCTGAACAGTCGAACGTCAACTAGCAATGGAGTTTCTGAAATTCAGAACCCCTGACCCACTGAAATAACAAGTTTGTAATTGCAAACATTTCCTCACTTCCGTCAACCTTTGAGAAATAGAACATGTGCAATTGCAAACATTTTTACAAACAATATCTTTGTAAACTAGTTTGTAAATAGTAAATTGAGATTTACTGCCCTTGGGTTTTGTGAAATACAAACTACAAACATGTGTACAAAAATATTTGTAATAAATACATTCTTTGTAATTACAAACTTTTTTTGCTGTGTGAAATTGGCCTCTGTTTGAAGCTATATTTGATATGGTGTGCATTATTACACATTTTGGGATTTCCTGAGAGGAGGGACTGTCTCTAGGACATCAGGGAGAGAGTCTTAGGTCTCTGTGATATCAGGAGATATCGCGTCTCTGTAAGATATCAGGAGAAGAAAGAGTCGCCGGGTGACTGAGATGATCGAGCAGTGACTGTCGGCGACTCTTGGCGTTCCGGGCCGGTGCCAATCAGGCTGCGAATGAGCCAGCCGTCGGCGCCGCCGCCGACAGGACTGATGCCATGTCGCCGCCGTTGTCGGTCCGGGCGCGGTCCAGGCGGTACGGAGCGACGTGCTTCCGCCACCGGCCGCTGCCTGCCGTGCTACCGGGGGGCGTACCTCTGCTGGTACGGTCCGTCACAGCACACAGCAGAGCACGACGGACGGCCGTGTCGCACCATACGTGATACGACCCACCTCAGCCGGCGGATGCTGCACGGCGTGTAGGGACAACATCCGCTGAGAGCTGTGCATCCCGTGTACAGCCGACCAATGCTGCTGAGATCTGCACAGCGGAGAGTGGTCTCTGCTGAGAGCTGCGCATCCCGTGTACAGCCGACCAATGCTGCTGAGATCTGCACAGCGGAGAGTGGTCTCTGCTGAGAGCTGCGCATCCCGTGTACAGCCGACCAATGCTGCTGAGATCTGCACAGCGGAGAGTGGTCTCTGCTGAGAGCTGCGCATCCCGTGTACAGCCGACCAATGCTGCTGAGATCTGCACAGCGGAGAGTGGTCTCTGCTGAGAGCTGCGCATCCCGTGTACAGCCGACCAATGCTGCTGAGATCTGCACAGCGGAGAGTGGTCTCTGCTGAGAGCTGCGCATCCCGTGTACAGCCGACCAATGCTGCTGAGATCTGAACAGCGGAGAGTGGTCTTCGATAGGCGGCCGACTAACGCGGCCATGTGGCGGGCGCGGTGTGTCATATGTGCGGCGTATGGCAATGACATCGGCTTCAGTGTTTGTCAAACTGGCGCGTGGGTGTTAAGACCTAATCAGCAGTGATGGCTCGTCACGAGGCGTCACCTGAAACAAACACCACGCGCAGGCATCACACTAATCAGCAGTGATGGCTCGTCACGAGGCATCACCTGAAACAAACACCACGCGCAGGCATCACACTAATCAGCAGTGATGGCTCGTCACGAGGCATCACCTGAAACAAACACCACGCGCAGGCATCACACTAATCAGCAGTGATGGCTCGTCACGAGGCATCACCTGAAACAAACACCACGCGCAGGCATCACACTAATCAGCAGTGATGGCTCGTCACGAGGCATCACCTGAAACAAACACCACGCGCAGGCATCACACTAATCAGCAGTGATGGCTCGTCACGAGGCGTCACCTGAAACAAACACCACGCGCAGGCATCACACTAATCAGCAGTGATGGCTCGTCACGAGGCGTCACCTGAAACAAACACCACGCGCAGGCATCACACTAATCAGCAGTGATGGCTCGTCACGAGGCATCACCTGAAACAAACACCACGCGCAGGCATCACACTAATCAGCAGTGATGGCTCGTCACGAGGCATCACCTGAAACAAACACCACGCGCAGGCATCACACTAATCAGCAGTGATGGCTCGTCACGAGGCATCACCTGAAACAAACACCACGCGCAGGCATCACACTAATCAGCAGTGATGGCTCGTCACGAGGCGTCACCTGAAACAAACACCACGCGCAGGCATCACACTAATCAGCAGTGATGGCTCGTCACGAGGCATCACCTGAAACAAACACCACGCGCAGGCATCACACTAATCAGCAGTGATGGCTCGTCACGAGGCATCACCTGAAACAAACACCACGCGCAGGCATCACACTAATCAGCAGTGATGGCTCGTCACGAGGCATCACCTGAAACAAACACCACGCGCAGGCATCACACTAATCAGCAGTGATGGCTCGTCATGAGGCAACTGAGGCAACTGGCAACTGAGATGAGGCAACTGGCTCGTCATCAGGCAACTGAGGCCGGGCCTCACCTATTATTTAGGAACAATGTGCTTTGAAATATGCATTGGTTGCCATAGAAAAAAGATGTGTGAGTGATTCCCATTCTGCACATCGCAGTGCATTTTATTATGGCATATCACCGCAATTCTCCGGCTCTTCCATCCACCCGCCAGTACGTTTACCATACTACATCAAACCACTACGAGCCGACTGAGGCCCGGCCGGCCTGCCGCCTCACCGCCTCCGCCCGTTCAGCCCAGCTACTGAGGCACCAGCGGGCGAATGCCTCTCAGCCGACGGTGCCGTGCCGTGCCGACCAATGGTAGCCATCTGAGGCACGGATGTTTTTGGCCTCAAAGCGATTATTCGGCTCCTAGGAGTCGTAGCGACGGAAATACAAGTTCATGAATAAGAGAGCATGTTCATCTATCGATCTGGCTACATTTTTGTTTGAAAAATATAATCTATTATCCATATTATGATATTGTATTATCGTACCGCAGTCTGCTAGCGTCGGCGGTGGGCAGACCGTTGGCGACCGAGTAGAGCGGCAACTTTTGAATCCCCTGTAACCGTATGACGATGTTTCCATCGAACTGTGGTGCTCTTTAGATAAGTGAATAATCATCACCATAAGGATACAGGACATTCTTCAATGTTACGTGAGATATGACTTAATTTTGGCGTTATAATTCGTTACGGGTATGTGATGCTCCAGCAAATGTCGCAGCTCTCTCGCGCGGCTGCATGCTCCCAGGTCCGGCTGAGGCCGCCACCAGTCCGGCCTCTAGAGGCTGGCGCAAATGCGTATGCGTAATACGATCTGCTCGAATGGCTGATATTCGAATGCTGCCGCGAGGTGTCAGCCCAGGCACTAGATGGCGCCAGGTGTGACTTTTTGTTAAAAGCTGACGGTTTTCTTTGCATAGAGAACTGTGACTGTAATCTGTATATAGTAGAGCTATGATTGAAAGCAAAGTCTTTGATATCATTTCCGAACTAAAGAGTTAAGATTTTGGCACCGCCGGATTCAATGGAGACCAAAGGGACACTCCCAAACGCCTGAAATCGACCGTAAATTGGCATACGTTCTGACATGATTTAAGAGAAAACCTAAGTAACTTGAACGGCTTATTTCATATTTGTTTCAGAATCTTGGAACGTCATGCAAAGTATGGGGGTGAAACTTCGATCTCGTCTTGAGTGAACCCCAACCCACTATGTAAGATTTATTTGCATAGGAGTTCCTTTCGTCTTGATCTACCTTTTACTGACCCAAATTTTCCTTATTAGACAAAAATTAAGATTTTATCAATAATTCTGATAAAATAGTGCGTGCATGGCCCCGTCCCCGTTCCTACGCCTGTGATTAGTTTTAAGTTTGTTAACTAAACTCGCAAGTCGTAGCTGCTCCTCCGTTGCAACTTCCGGACTTTGGCCTTAGGGGTACTTTAAGGACCACGAACCGCCACTGCTAATTAGCCCAGTAATCTCTGGGTCGTGCCGGACGCTATCTCTGGGTCGTGCTGGACGGATCGTGCCGGACGCTAGAGCATGCATATTGGGGGACTGGAGATGTTCGTAGGTAAAAGGAATATTTAGGGTTATATTGCGGGAAATTGGCGATATTTACGGAAATTTGTATCGAGCCAATGTATTTGGAATATTTTCGGAAAATCTCTTTGGTCTAAGAAGATTAGCGAAGAAAATATGAGCGATGTTTTCACTAAAACTGAAGGAGAGCATCCCGGAGAATGGCGGACATAGATTGATGCTTTACAATGTATACATATGTAATCCTTGGCATTGAATGCTGTACAGTTGATGTGTGTTAACTCATTTATTTTTTCAAGATAAATTGGTGAAACCAGGGCTGCCGAGTCGGATTCGGAGTCAATCGGAGTTGGCAGTTTTGGCTGGAGTCGGAGTCGCTAAAATCTTACCGACTCCGACTCCGGCCCGGAGTCGGAGTCGACTTTTTGGCAATGGGAGGCACCGCTCGAAAGCTTAGCAATCCTACCGCAAGATGTCACTCAAGTCGGTCGGGCCGATTGCGCGGCGGCTTATGCCAGCGTTTGTTGCGTTGTTGACCCTTTTTTGGTCCTGGTGTGCCTTCTTTGGGCCCGATCGGTGTGGAAGGCGAAACGGCACCGTTCCTGACCACGCCGCGTCGATTGGTGAAGGTTGTGGCTATATCTGATGGGTTCTAAGTTCCAGCGTGGCAGTAGCGTTTTCGGATCTTCTTTGGGCCCTCGTGGGCCTTCTTTGGGCCCGATCGGTATGAAAGGCGAAACGGCACCCCTACAAGAGCGTAGCTTTCGAGTGGTGAAATAATGAAGTATCTAGCTTATGTAGTTGCGAGTTTCAGCGTGGCAGTGAACCGTGGCAATTTTATATATATATATATATATATATATATATATATATATATATATATATATATATATATATATATATATATATATATATGACTCCGCGGGCGCGACTGGGCTGGACGCGCGGCCGGTACGCCGTGCCCGTGCTCGGGCGGCGTAGCATCGTTCTCCATACTGTTAAGAATAAAGACGAACGGACAAAAACAGATGGCATTGCAGATATTGCTTTCTAGCATGCGGTTGGAGAACGGATATAGGCCGGAGTTGGAGTCTGAGTCTGAGTATATTTTTTTCAGGCCGGAGTCGGAGTTGCTAAAATTCTGTCGACTCCGCAGCCCTAGGTGAAGCTGTAAAGCTGTACGAGAAAATAACACGTTTGCTTCGTTGTCATTTCAAGGCCGCTCAGCACATTTTACCATTCCAGCTGTTGGTCAATTTTGCAGCCCTGTCTCACTCCCTCAATATCACAATCACAGAACTGAAACCGGTTCGGACCGGGTCATACCACTCGACACGGACCGCCGTCGCCGTCGCCGTCGCCGCCGCCGGCGACCATTAGTCTCATTTCCCCATTCCTCGCCCCAGCGCCCTTCCTTCCGCACCGCCTCGCTTTTTACGTCGGCGGGCCGCCTGCGGCGATTCTTCATCCCAGCTAAAAACACGCCTACACCATGCGACCTTCAATTCGCCGCCGGGACGCCGAGGTTGGGCCGGTGGAGCTGCTGAAACGGGTTCGAGACGGACTCTACAGGAGCGCCAGACCGGCTAGCGGGCCTGTGTTGAGCCTGTGTTGAGCCTGTGTGCTCTGTGATGAGACTCGGACCAGGTCGAATCCAGTCGAGTCGAGTCGAGTCGAGCCGGGCCGGACTGTTTCCGCTCGGTTTGGAGCCGTCAGCTGCGCGCCGGCGGCCAAAGTGGCCATTAGCTCCGAGGTGGCACGGCGAGGAGGCCAATCTGGCGCACCGGGAGGCTGCTGACCTCACGCAATCGGCCGGCCGGAGCGGCGCTGACCGAGCGAACCGGCCGGTCACGCTCTGTCAGACGCCACACGGCGGCGGGAGGAGGCCCGGTGGTGACAGACGGCGGGCCTACCGGACAGGGTTCCACAACCTGGTGTCGTCTGGTTATGCGATGAGCCAGACAGCTGAATGTCAACTGTAGTGCATTCTGCCTGACCTTGCCTGACCTTGTCGGCGCGGGCGATCTGTTGCACTTCCGTCCTGCTGGCACAAGCCTGGCCCTATGTCCAGTGTTTTGTACACCCTCAGTGTACTAGCCCAGTTGCCTGGACGTTGTGTTGTGAGTATTCACAGCATTGTTTTGTCTGTACTGACGGTGTACTGTATGTTCAGTGTTCACATCACTGACTCGACCTTACGTACGCTGCATGGTACATGCTCACGGCTCTAATTGGTCTGCCGGCGGCGGCGGCTCCTGCCGGAATGAATCATGATTCCCGGCGGGCCGATCTGTCCTCATTAAACATTAACGCCGTGTGCCGGGCGGAAACGCGGGTCGGCTGCGGGTGGTGAGGTTCCGTGGCCGGAGCATCCCCTCCGCCATCATCTCATCGCACCTCCTCACCTCGGCCAGCTGGAATAATGACGTAATGCTAGTCGCCTAATGATCTATTACAGCAGTGCTTGCAATTACAATTGCAAAAGTATTGCTTATTGCATATTATCCTTGTGTAATGTGCATAACACGCACTTAATGTATGCGACTGGATGGTAGGCTGAATATCAGTTTCCATCGAAACTTCACTGGATCGATAAAAATGTTCTGCTTGTTGAGCAGTTGGATAACTTATTCTAAGCTGTATGTTTTAACGGAAGGCTGACTGAGGACCACAACATATTTTTGCCGCGATTAGTATGCGAAATGGGTGCCTTACGCCCGAGCAGTCGTAAAGCTCTAAAGCCCTAAATCCCAAATAATTATCATCATCATGATTAGTATGCGAAATGTGCCTAATGTGCTGCACTGGTCTGCACCGACGGAGACCGACATTTCACCGTCGCTCCAACAGCATCCTGTGGACGTCAGGCTTAGCCGATCGCCGCAATAGTTAGCAGTAGCAGCGTCGCTGACAACTTACCTTGTGCGCCGGTCCCTCTGCGATGTCCTGTCTCAGTCCTCTGCGCCTCTTGTCTGTGTCACACCCGCCGTACTTGTCTTCTGGGCAGTTGACAGCTGACAGTTGACAGTCGTGTGGCCAGTTGAGAGCTCGATGGGGCTTGTTCTCGGTCTGTGAGGCGTGCTCTGAAAGTCACTCTGCCCTCTGCCTGAGGCCGCACTCACGCTGACCCGACCGCGGCGTCGGCACCGTCACAGCAGCGTCGCCGTCGGCGGACTGCAGTCCGGCACCTCCCGCCGTCGGAACCGACGAGCGTCGACTGCGGCGCGGGCCGACGGCGGCGGCGACGGCAGTGGTCCGTCGGGGCGTGTGTGAGGCAACGTTACCACCGATTCGGACGACACCTAGCCGTGAGAGATACGGCCAACTGAGGGCTGGAGGGAGACCTGAGCGTGATCACAGGTCTGGCTGGCATCGTCAAAAGGGTGAAAGTCAAGCACATTGGTCTACAAAAGGTCACGGGACCCGTAGGCGGCCGCACACTGGGCCATTCGGCGCGCGATATCACTGCGAAATTCCGCGGCTGAACACCGCGGAATCGCGGAATTTCGCAGTGATATCGCACGCCGAATGGCCCAGTGTGCGGCTGCCTGCGATCGCGTTCGGCACCAGGGGTAGACTGCGCCGCCGTACCTATGAGCCGTGCGGAACAGCCTATGTAGTCAGGTGTTTGCCACTCGTGTTAGGCTGAGTTCCTACGATTCATGCCAGGGTTCAGGCGGACGTAAACTGCACTAGAGGGCAAGTCGGCAACCTGTCTGAGCCTGTTGCGTGTATGCAATCGCGATGCGTTTGTGTATTTAAGTTGTATTCGTATTCCATTTGTTGTAGATAATGCCACAAGTTTCCTAGAAAAATAACCACATCGAACAAATCACCTGTATCCCTGTTAGCTCGTTAACCCCTTTGCAAAGGATGTACGGCTTCGTTTCCTCCGTTGCATGTATCCTGTACCTATGGCCTGACCTGCTTTCCGAAGTCGGCGGCTCCTTTGTGCACGCAGCACGCGTGTCACATCTTGGTTGGTGCTGCCGGCGGTGCTGGCTGCCAGCCAGCACCGCCGGCAGCACCAACCAGGATGTGACACGAGTGGCTGCACCGGGCAGGTCGCGGCAGCCCGGCGGAGCTGCGAGTGTCGCCACTATTGGTCTGTTGATTCACAATGAAGCCGCGCTGCCAGCAGCCCGGCGGGTGGCGGCGCTGCGGGCTAATACGGGCCGCTCCGGGACCTGCGTCGCTCCGGGACCTGCGGCGCTCCGGGACCTGCGGCGCTCCGGGACCTGCGGCGCTCCGGGACCGGCGACGCAGCCACCGTACGTCCGGGACGCATATTTCCCAAGTGTATACAGCTGGCGGGCGTGTTTGGAAATATCAACCACTTAGTCAGTCAAAAATATAGATATTGTTTTTTTTTTTTGTTTTTTTTTTGGGGGGGGGGGGGCATCGTCCATAATTGGTTCTCCAATATATCTTCCGGTTTTTTAATATGTTTGAAAAGTTTGATTTTGGGAAATTGTTTCACAAAAAAATAATATTTTTGGAGGAACAATTTCTCAAAATCCAACTTTTCAAACATATTAAAAAACCGTAAGATATATTGGAGAACCAAGTATGGACGATGCCTCCAAAAAAAATCAAAGCAATATCTATATTTTTGACCGACTTATGTCTCCATAAGTGGTTGTTATTTCCAAACACGCCCGCCAGCTGTATACACTTGGGAAATATGCGTCCGGGACCAGCCGCCATGCTCGTCCGGACTCAGCCAGGTTCAGCGGCTCAGCTCAACGGCTCAGCGGCTGGCGTGGCTGATTGCTGAGTCAACACGGACTGCCAGCGGGCGGCCGTCGGTGGCTGCTGATTGAGGGAAGCGTGACGGGTCCCGGAGCTGGCCAGACACAGCCGTCATCCCACTGGGCTGTTATAGCTGAGCTCCTCCTAAAACTGACTTCTTCTCTCAAACCACTGCCTTCGCCCGACCGACGTTTGTCACCGCCGTGCCGTGCCTGCCGCTCCGCCCTCCGGTAGTAGAGGGAGGCGCACGGCGATGTTTTCCGCACGTTTCCGCGCCGTATACCGCCCGCCTCCCGTCGGCCGGCTGTCCCGGTCAACCGACGCCCAACCGGTGAACGAGGCTGTTTTTCTCCCGGCGCTGCAGCGGTTTGACTACTGCCGGTGTCATCGTGCCCGCCCACGTAACGCGGTGGGGCGGCGGGTTGGGGTTCGACGTCACTGGCAAGGTGTGTTCGAGTTGCTGCGGTGCGCGATGTTTATTCTCTACTGCTATGACTTGCGACAGTTTGCAGCACCACAAACAGGCCAGACAACCAGGACCAGACAGTAGCAAACAGGCCAGACAACCAGGACCAGACAGTAGCAAACAGGCTAGACAACCAGGACCAGACAGCAAACAGGCCAGACAACCAGGACCAGACAGTAGCAAACAGGCCAGACAACCAGGACCAGACAGTAGCAAACAGGCCAGACAACCAGGACCAGACAGTAGCAAACAGGCCAGACAACCAGGACCAGACAGTAGATACGTGTATATTCTTTTTTGCCGCTACATTCTGCCGCTGAATTGAGATTGCGCGATTAAAGTGTGGTCCACACAACAGGCTCTGTTTAAAGGGACTGTCCCACCTTTTTGAAAGTTGTCGAATGACACTTAATTGTATGTCTGCATGTCAGGCGAGGTCAGCTGAACATGTTCGTGAAGTTTTTTCCCTAAAAAAAATTATCTTTGAAGATATTTAGCTTTTAGTTTTAAGCAGAAAGTTGGGTTGGTGACGCCATATATTTTTTTTAAATAACAGGCAAATCCTTTATGCTGCCAAATGTATGGCACAATTTTTTGTCGACATCTATTGCGCAGAAAAGGCGAACCACCCGGTGTTTAAATTGGCTTAGATTGCGAACCACCCGGGGATCGAGACATGAAACACGAAAATATTTCAAGGCTGACCTTAAAACAAGTCGACTATCATTACCAGTTGGGTAGAGAGACACGACGCTGTCGGTTTAGAGGCCCTATTCAAATACACATGGGCCTTATTTTTACAGATGTCAAAGTCAAACTCGAATATCTTTTTGATTAGATCATTGTGGTTGTTTAAACTGCTACCATACTTGATTGCAATGCCAAGCCATCAAAATGGCTATCTCAACTCAAATATAATGTTATGGTGGGATAGTCCCTTTAAAGGGACATTGCCACCTCGCAGGCCAATATGGAGTTTTTGGTGTGTATCGGTCGATTAAGCGTGTCCGATTTCACCTGCAAATTTTAGTTCCCGAACTCTCCCCATTAGATCAAATAAATTTGCACCACTCATGCTTACCAAGCATTCGCAAAATTGGAGTCGCCACATCACTATTTAGAATCACTTCTTTGCGGACTGTTATTTTCTTTTCAATGTTAAAAACTCAACATCACCATTCCGTCAGTGCACTTTAAAATTAAAAAGCGTATGCAGTTAATCATATTTTCAACAACCTTAGCCTCTTTCATAATAAAGCAGTAAGAATTGCTATGGCTCGACTTTGGGACCGTAGGAGTTATGTGACCTATACCTTATAACACATATATATTTTTCAAGGTCAAATCTCGGCGAATTCGTACGCTTCGGCTTTGAGCGGGCGCCAATACCACAGCCAAACTGGATGAGAGCTGCCATCATGAATCTAGTACTGAGCACAGCTGGGACCAACGTTTTGGAGTCAGAAATAAATACAAAATGCTTTGCCGATACACTGCTTTAGGTGTTGCATGAGCAAGTTTGAGCTTGAGCAATATGAGCATACATGAGTGTTGATCCCCACCATTCATTTAAGTTGCTTTTAAGAAATCCTCCGGAGATGGCAATATCCCTTTAACGATGGACGGTGATACGAAATATATATATTCAACGAAATATATATATATATATATATATATATATATATATATATATATATATATATATATATATATATATATATATATATATATATATATATATATATATATATATATATATATATATATATATATATATATATATATATATATATATATATATATATATATATATATATATATATATATATATATATATATTCATTTTAAGGTTGCGACTAAATGTATTAAAAAGTATATCTAAAAGTGTTGCAATTGTATAATTTAACCTGTCATTGCAACCATCTGTTGGCGAAGTTATTTAATAAATAACTAAAAATGACGTCGATGCGTCAGAGGCTGTCGGCACGATGCGTCAGAGGCTGTCGGTCCCGGCTGGTCGGCTGCGCCTTCCGTGCTTCTTGCCGTGCTTTTGCCAGCGACGGCTGGCGGCTGGCGGCTGGCGGCTGGCGACTGGCGACTCCTCACGTCTCCGAGCGCTGGCTCCACTGCTGGCCAGAGACAGTCGGATAGCCAGTTACTGTGGTCACTATAGGACGGGGCGGCCAGTCAGCATGCCAGCGATCTGTGCTCCGTCAGGAAATTGGCCTCTGTTGTCCCGACGGCGCTCCCGGCGGGCGGTGGCCGGCGCTGTTTTGACTGGTCGCCGGCTGTTATTGCGGCCGGCCGGCGCCAGGGGCGGTCCCAGGCGACGGAACCCCGGGGAGCCTCCTCGGCTGGGCTCTGACGCGGTGTAAGCGGTCCCAGGCGGCTGGCGCGGGGAAACTGCCCCAGGCGGTGGCAGGAGCGTTTCCAGGCGGCGTAACCCGGGGTGACAGCGCCGGAACCCGGGAGCTGCCTCAGGAGGGCGGCAGGGGCGGTACCAGGCGGTTGTAACCCGGAGGAGCTCCCTTAATGGTCTCTGATGCCGCTGGCTCCACCGCCCGGCGGCCGTGCGGAGGCGCTGCGCCACGTCAGTCGCCGTCCCCAGGCGGGTGCGCCACGCCCGCCGCTGGCCGCCGGCGCGGCGGTGTATTTACAAACACAGCCTGATTGTCTGTCGTAGGCAGGAGCGGCTGGGGTGGTGGACGATGTAATGGTAGGCAGGAGCGACTGGGGTGGTGGACGATGTAATGGTAGGCAGGAGCGACTGGGGTGGTGGACGATGTAATGGTAGGCAGGAGCGACTGGGGTGGTGGACGATGTAATGGTAGGCAGGAGCGACTGGGGTGGTGGACGATGTAATGGTAGGCAGGAGCGGCTGGGGTGGTGGACGATGTAATGGTAGGCAGGAGCGGCTGGGGTGGTGGATGATGTAATGGTAGGCAGGAGCGGCTGGGGTGGTGGACGATGTAATGGTAGGCAGGAGCGGCTGGGGTGGTGGACGATGTAATGGTAGGCAGGAGCGGCTGAGGTGGTGGACGATGTAATGGTAGGCAGGAGCGGCTGGGGTGGTGGACGATGTAATGGTAGGCAGGAGCGGCTGGGGTGGTGGACGATGTAATGGTAGGCAGGAGCGACTGGGGTGGTGGACGATGTAATGGTAGGCAGGAGCGGCTGGGGTGGTGGACGATGTAATGGTAGGCAGGAGCGGCTGGGGTGGTGGACGATGTAATGGTAGGCAGGAGCGGCTGGGGTGGTGGACGATGTAATGGTAGGCAGGAGCGGCTGGGGTGGTGGACGATGTAATGGTGGGGTGCTGTCTCTGATGGGGGCATCTGCTCGGGAGGAAACTCTGCTCCCTCCACATTGCCGTCGTGCTCTCTTTGCCCCATACTATCGCGCCACGTCGCTTATACTTTCCTCCTTTTCTGTTCCCTTCCCACAAGCATTGACTAAGTTTCCCTATTCAGTTTGTAGGGTCTTTGCTCACCAACTTCACCAACTTTTGGTTTGCCCCACCAACTTTTGTCATATTCGAAGGCAGTCCAACGGTATCAGGAACATTTTTTATAGTTGTGAGCCCACCGATGTGACATTTTTCCTACCAACGTCTTGAAGAAGCTCCACTCATGCTCACAAGTGTTCCTTGATAAGGACATTTTGTAACATCGTTCACCATTTCACGATTAATTACCGCTTTGTCTTTAAATATCATTACATTGTTCTACACACCCCGTCCTACCGGTGGCAGGCGTAAACACTGCATTTCTGCGTCATTTGCTGCCGCTGCCGATCGAGATGGGCTCGCCGCCTTCATGTTCGGGTTTCAGGGGGTAGACTGTACCGCCGTACCTATCTGCCGTGCGGCACAGCCTACGTAGTCAGAGGTGTTTCTGCCGCGGCTCTAGTGAGCGGTGCAGGCTACACATTCAGGTGGTTGCCGCCCGTTTACGCTTAGTTCTGACAACCCGTGCCTGGGTTCAGACGAGCGTTAAAGGGAATGGGTCACCTTGAAAGTTGTCTTGAAATTTAACTGTATGGGGTATTGCCAGCTAAAAAAACGAATATGACATTTGTTTGGACGATAGATGGATATTCGTCGAAAAATGGGCATGTTTCTCTTTTCTCCTTCATGGTCATACAAAACTGAATGGCAATGTATGACGTCATGCATATGGTAGCTTGGATATGGAAGCTATTGCACACAATAATGGCGGACTTGAGGCATATATACGCAGGCTGCTTCTAACGTAAACAACAGTTGTGAAGTTTAGTGGCAGAAATAAGCGAGTTTTTGTCTGATTTTTGAAGTTTTAAGTGATAGATAAACATCGCTGACATACTGGCATCGTACAAAATAGTCTGAGCTACCGTGTGTTCGATTGTGCGTTTATATTTCAAGAAAGAGAGGGAAGAGTTCGCCTGTAATTTGACAACAGTGGAGCGCTATTGTGAAGATCGACGCAAATGCTATTGCTGAAACCTATTTTTTAGTATCTACGTGTGTAGCTAATTTTGTTGGTGTTGAGGTTATATATTCTTGTGATTCTGGAGGCCTCCATGTAATGGTGGATGATTTGTGTGTGTACCAATAAATGCAGTTATGGTGAAAAGTGAAATCCTCTTGTGTCTTCAGTTTTGGAATTGGTTGAGTTTCTGCCCGACCGAGACGCACCTTTCAAATTATACAAAGTCTAGCTTCCTGATCTGATCACACACAACTCAAATCTTGCCACCATATCTCAATCTGCCGAACAGCCCATCGCATGATGACCGTAATGCATCACCAACGGGAAAACAGCTTTATTGATTTCAGCTTTATCGACAAATCGCACAGATGTGGCACAATGCGGCGCTGATCTATGTGGTTTGGCATCTGGTCACCTCCATAAGTGGAGAATTATGGTTTTTGGGGTGCTCGAGCACCCCCTAAGCCCATAAGTGCACCCCTCACTGCCAAAAGCACCCCCTCAGATTCAAAAGCACGCTCTAACTAGCAGATCAATCAAAAAACTTAAAAACTCATTCTGAGCGCTGTTGCACAACTTTGCACATGTTTGTCTTACCTCTACAAATACATCACCTGTCACAGCCCTGGCTTTCTGAGCTTTCAGGCATATACCTAGGTACCTACACTGAGATAAACTGGGGTGACGTTCAATGCACCCTGGAAACGCTGCGTTTTATGAGGATATTTGCATAAGCTTGCATTATAAACTATGAGAATGTTACCAAATATCCTTAGAATTTGCAGTGCTTGAAGGGCGTATTAAACCGTAACCTGGGTAGTGGGTAAATGGGTGAATGCAAACAAATAAATTCATGTAATGTACGTACTTGAGACATAATCTGCGCATTAGGTATCAAGCTACGTTCAAGTCATGTTCAGAAAGATTGTTAAATCATAAATTATATTATATAAGAGTATTAGTCCAAATCAACAAACTTACACAAACACAGCCTGACTCTTACAAATGTTTGCGACTTTGCCTACAACGGGTGCTAATCTTGCACCAGCGAGACAAAATAACGATGCCAAGTCATGTTCAGAAAGATCGTTAAATCATACATTATACAAGAGTATTAGTCCGAATCAACAAACTTATCCAAAAACAGCCTGGCTCTTGCAAATGTTTTAGACTTCGCCTACAACGGGCGTTGATCTTGCGCGAGCGAGACAAAATACTGATGCATGTGCCACATGCATATTTTTGGGGTAGACTAAGAACTGCCACATCCACGTACCTTTCATACTTAGGGAGCCATAAGTCATGCCAAAATATAGATATTGCTTTGAAATTCGGTTTGGGTTTGGTCCATACTTGTTTCTCTAATATTTATTCCGGTTTTTCAAAATTGTTTGAAAGTTTTGATTTTGTGGCATTTAGAAGAATTTTTTTTTTCACCACAAAATCAAAATATTCAAGTATATTCAAGATATAATCGGAGAACCAAGTATGGACGATGCCTACACTGAATTTCTAAGCAATGTCAATATTTTTGACTGGCTTATGGCTTTCTTAGGAGAAAGATACGTGGAAAGACACTTCTGGGTCTACCCCCAAAAATAAGAGTACCCACCAGTCTTGTTATTATCAATGTCAAGGCCAAGGCCGCCTGCTGTCAAGGCTTGGTCTTTGCTTGGTCAAGGCCCAAGTCCAGTCAGAGTCTCCGGCGGCCTTGCTTTGAATGTTTAAATTATAAATGTGCCACTACCATTGTGCTCTGGGTAGGCATAGGGGTACATAAGAGCAATCAGCAAACATGTGGACATATCTTAGTAAGAGACTAGAGATACAATTTGACTGAACTTTCGCCACGTGGTTCCTAACATCATACGGGTTGATATATTCTCTGAATACCTATTTAAAAACTATGCAATTAGTTATCAGACATCTGTTGTTTTAATTCGAAGGACTGAAGAATACAAAACGCATGCTTACAGTAATGCTGCATTGAGTTTGTCAAATAGTCTGTTAAAAGTGGGTCGGTTGTTGTCAATATTAGGACCCCCTTTTTGACGGTGTTGAATTTTGGATATTTCCCCTACCTATACCTATATAGGTAAGTTACTAAGTCCTGTCACTTCCATACCAATCCTATTTAGTATTTGAATTCTGCCTTTTGACTTGACCTATCCCATTAGGTTGAAGTGAAAATGTATGAGTTGGGATGTTAATTGACTCATTCCAGTAATATGCAATCATCAATCATCATGTTACGATGCTGATGCTAAATGAACATTTCTAAGCTGCTATATGTTTCAGGATAACTAATAGTGATTCATTCAATCTAAGAATAGGAAGTGGTCATTTTATTGTTGTGTTGACTCCAGTGACAGTCCCACTTATATTAATCCAATTATACGTATTAGAAGATGTTTTGCTTGTATTTCAATTTGTGCCCACACAGCTGTCCAGTCACCCAGATTTCACGGTTCCAGCAAGAACATAGACAGGAACTTACCTAAAAATCGTTGCGCTCAACTCATGGCCGCACAAGCTGATACAACAATTTCGTGCTTTCGGTCCCCAGGGCATCTCATCCCGACACTGAACCCACGTTAAAAACAAGGTAACCTATTTATTAGTGGCAGGGGGGGGGGCAGATTGTGCCCCCCCCCCCCACTCAGGGTTTTCGCAGATATCTCCGGAACGGCTGGGAGCAGACCCATTACATTTTGGGACTTTTCCTAAAATTGATTTCTGCATATGGAGTCAAAATTGTGAATTCCTAACCTTAACAGAGGCGGTTCCAGGGTCCTTTTTTCGGCTACATTTGGCGATAATACGGAGATGCGATCTTCACGTCTTCTTCCTAACTGCCTGAAGTATAAAGGAGTTACATAGGTTTACGGTGATTGAAACAAGTGCAAATTAGTTGATGCTAGTGAACTATAATAGCAGAGGCGGTTTCAGGGACTTAAAAGGGGAGGTTTCAAGGAGTTTTTTTTATATATTTTCCCTCCCTTTTTCGCTAACCTGGCACCGCCTATGGATACAAATATGTTGTATAACTGTTGTGTCTGATGTCACAATAACGCACCATTTCATTGATAAAAAAATGTTTTATTACGCATTTATTTCACCCCCATATTTAGTGACCTGCAAACGCCTATGATTTTTGCATTTTCAAAAGTCACCGTCATATATTAATCCCCAACTCAATATGTATCGATCCCCATTAGTTGCGTTCAAATCGGTTGATAAACATGGCAGCTGTGGTGGATCAAATATACCTCTAATTTGGTTAGTTTTGCCCCCCCCCCCTATCAAAGATTTAGTTTGTTTTTAGAAATGTGGATCGTGTTGAGGGAAATCGAACGCCGTTTGATTTTTACAAATCGGACGGGTGGGTCTCGAGATCTCCGGGGGCCGAATTCCCCCCCCCCCCCCGCCACTAATAGGGGTAACCAGGAGCCTGGCACTAATAGGGTTAATTTGTAAATACAAATACTAACTCAACCACTGTCCCGATGGTAATCACAATCTGTACTATTTACTAATGTCAATGGTTACGGCTAGTTTGCGGCGTATGACGTATGCATCTGCGTATGACGCAATTCTGACGTCATCGGGTATGACATACTACCGACGAAGTTTCGCGGACCCGAAACTACGGAAAATCAAAAATGAAACTAGTCCGGTATCGAAATTACTTAACCCTCGCCCTACGGGGGGGGGGGGCTGACAGCCCCACCCCCCATGAGGTTTGTCTTGAATAACCTTTTACACATGCGGCGCATCTTGGTGAAATTTTCAGTGGCTGAGTTTACAACAATTATACGTGTGCTGTAAAAATTTCATTGAAATTGGTTAAATGGTTTGGGAGATAATAATGTTTTGATGACGTCATGTCGGTGTAAAAACGATAAATATTGGGAAAATCGTAGAAAACAGAGTTGTATTGCAAATTGCAAACGCAATTCAGCAAAGATAGAAAATGTCATTCTGTTTCAAAATAACCATCTCGGATTCCAGAAATTTTGGGCTGTTGACCCCCAAAAAAAAACACATTTTGTTTTTATTACCACAAAATCAAAATTTTCAAAGATGGTAGAAAAACCGGAATATATGTGAGAGAACTGAGTATGTACAATACCGAAACCAAATTTCAAAGCATTATCTCTATTTTTGATTGAGTGATGACTCCCTAAGTGTTAGGAACTCATGACGTCATTTTTAATAACTTTTTTGAACTTGTTTTGGCCAGATACGAACAAATAATTACCTTTTCTGTATTTCTGAGACAAACTGGTCTAAGAACATGCCTTTTTATTTACATTTATCAATTTCTAATTTTGAGGTTTTCTGACTGAGCAAAATCGCTGTTCTGGACGTGGTTGACCGAGGTCATTCACTTGACCTGGAAGGTCACCCGTTGACCTGAAACCTAAAAATCGCATACTGTTATATTTCTCTCATGACAGGCAACATGCTGGTTCTTACCGCATTGCTCTAAGTTTGGAAGTTACCGGGTGGCCTGTCAGAGATACGACCCCCCCCCCCTTAGCGTTTCGCCCCTAATTGAGCTAGAGCTTCGATTCAAAGACGAGCGTGTTGCTTGTGACGAGAAGAAGCCGCTGATACCCGAATTTAAGGTCATTAGCTGACCTCTGAGGTCATGTCAATGACCCAAAAGTCATCAAAATTGAAAATGCGTATAAATTGAATTTTATCGAGCTAGAATCGTGCATGAGCATATCATAATGCTTAATAGGTGCCAAATTCGTAATCAGCGTCACAAAATGTCCTAAAAACGGCAAAATTCCAAAAAGGTCAGGTCATCTGAGGTCAGTGACCTCGGTTGACCTGTGGATGCGCATGGCCCCAATAAAACATATAATTATCTAAAATGGATCCCAAATTTTTTAATCAGCGTCACAAATTGTCCTAGAAACCGCCAGAAGCCCCAAAAAGTCTTCTGAGGTCATCGGAAGTCAATGACCTCAGTTGACCTCTGAAAAGGTCAATCGAGGTCATAATCTCAGTGGAAACCACAACTGTCACCTGGAAACACCTTTGCATATACTCCTGAACAGCAAATACTCGGAAACTGCACAAGTTGCAAGCATCGATCCGCGGGACGCCAGTTGCACCTGACATGACCTTGAGAAACAGGTCATAGGTCACGGGTCATGTGGGTTAGAAATGCACATTTTTCAGATTATGTGTCAATTTTTCAAAAGTAGGGTACTGAAAGTTTCATCGCAATCGGTTAGAAACTACGCGAGCTATTCCAGAAAAACCGAGGGGGTGTCATCCCCCCCGGGCGAGGGTTAACGTAGGGAGGTTATTGTTTCACACAACCCATTTTTCGATCTGCTCTACAAATCTGCTATCTCAGTTCAAAACCCCATGTTAAAGGTGAGCTATTCCCTTGAACTGCACTGGAGAGGACACGTCAGCGACCGTTCTGCCTCTGAGCCTGCAGCGTGTGTAATCCCCTCGGCACCCGCTGTGTTCAGCGCTGTCGGCACGGGCCCCGCCATAATTAAACACGTCCGGCTGCCGCATTTCTCACGCCGCTCTCCGCTTCGCCGTAGTTCTTTCGGGAGAAATGTCATGACGTCTCGGCTGCGTGGAAGCGTTCATGAAAAATTACTGCGGAAAATTAACCACGCTGTAAGTGATGTGTCTGCAATGTGTGAGGACTTTGTTGTAACTCTGTTTTGGCTTGTTCACGGTCAAAGATTGTTCGCTAGGGCCAGACAATGGGGGGCTTACCCCCAACCTGTTTCTATTCTATTTTTGATATTCTATTTTTCACCTGTTTCTACTCACACTAATGACCTATCATGTCATTATGTACTGTTCCGATGATTGTTCTGAAATTGCGCTGGATGACTTATGTGAAAATAATACAAAGGAATCGTACTCCGGCCACAAGGGAAATCCAATGTGATCAGTAAGTTGGGCACAGTATGCATTTCTGATGGTGCCCTGATACGGGACGAATCCCTGCCTATCAGGTATAAATCCCGACCCAGGACGTGCCCGTCCAACTGATCGTTTTGCCGGGATTTGTATGGGTGTCGCTGGATCGTGGGTGCCGCGCCCGTGACCGGGTCGCACGAGCCCCAGGGTCGCACTAACCCGCTCCGTCCCGGCCGCCCCGCGGGACGGGGACGGCCGAGCGAGTAAGCGGCGTGTGCGGCTGTTCCGGTCGTCGGCGGATCGGCGGACGGCCAGTCAGGCCGTGCATCATTATAATGGGACAACTGGAAGTGTGGTCGTGTCCCGCTCGGAGGAGTTATGGTCGCCTGCGCCGCCGCGTAAATGCCTCTCCCGGAGACAATGCGGCACATAATACGTTCTGATCGGCCGGCGAGAAAGAGAGATGGGCGCACAGCGCGGCACAACGGGGTACATCGGGGTACTGCACGGCACAGCGGGGTACAGCGGGGTACAGCGGGGTACAGCGGGGTACAGCGTGGCACAGCGGGGTACAGCGGGGCACAGCGGGGTACAGCGTGGCACAGCGGGGTACAGCACACGGCTGCGACAGGCAGACAGACCTGGATCAGACAGACCCTGGTTGTGGGCTGAGATACAGAAAATAATTGTGCAGAAATGTTGCAACATATCACAATTTTGAAAAATAATTTAGAAACAACACCAGCTGTAAGTTGTTTTCGGTTGCTTCCGAGGGATTCCAGTTCTTTTTTGCTCCACAAGCGACGAAGAGCACAGAGACACGGATACAACATTGTATCGGTCTGTACGTCAGTGGTGCGGACCGGGGCGGTGCAGAAACAGAGTGCTATCGTTCCGTGTGGTTGGGTATGGATACCGTGTGTGACCCATTGTTCTCTGTGTTGCAGGACGGGCCCAGGCGGAACAGCAGCACCAGCCGACAGCCGAGGATGAGCCGCAGCCCCAGTCGGAAATGCCAGGTGAGCAACACTCGTCATCGCAAATCGCCACATTGATTAACCCTCGCCATACGGCAGCTTTTTCACCTTCGCCCTACGGGGGGGGTCCTAAAAAGACCCCCTGTTAACTTCCAAACCAAGCAACATAGAGCAACGCGGTAAGAACCAACATGTTGCCTGTCATGTTTGGAATCTAACGGTATGAAATTTGTAGGTTTCGGGTCAACGAGTGACCTTTCAGGTCAAGTGAATGACCTCGATCGACCACGTCCAGAACAGCGATTTTGCTCTGTCAGAAAACCTCAAAATGAGAAATTGATAAATGTAAATACAAAGGCATGTTCCTAGACCAGTTTTGTCTCAGAAATACAGAAGAGGTAATTATTTATTCGTATCTGGTAAAAAAAAAAGTCCAAAGAAGTTATACAAAAATGACGTCATGCATTTCTTACACTTAGGGAGCCATCACTCAGTAAAAAATAGAGATATTTCTTTGAAATTTGGTTTAAGTATTGTCCATACTCAGTTCTCTCACATATATTCAGTTTTTTGAATCTGTTAAAATTTTGATTCTGTGGTAATTTTTCCAAAACAAAGCAGTTTTTGTCCATTTTGGGGGTCAAAAACCCAAAATTTTGCAAATCCGAGATTGCCATTTTAAAGAAAATTAAATTTTATATCATTGTTAAATTGCGTTTGCAATTTGCTTTAAAACTCTGTTTTCTACGATTTTTCAAACATTTGTCGTTTTTCCACCAACACGACGTCATCAAAACATCATTATTTCCCAAATTTCTCAACCAATTTCAATGAAACTTTTACAGCATACGTATAATTGTTGTATACTTAGCTACTGAAAATGTCAGCAAGATGCTCCGCACGTCTAAAAAGTTATTTAATACAAACCTCAGGGTGGGGGGGGGGTCGTTTTAGAACCCCCTCCCTCCCCCCGTAGAGCGAGGGTTAACTGTGAAGGAGGATGAAGGATGATAATGTGTGAGGGAGAATGAGGACGAAGCATGAAGACATACACGCGCACTGGAGGGGGGGGGGGGGATTCCGCCCCTCCCCTAATATGTCGGCCCCCATAAGAGCCACAATAACGAAATTTGTAGGGTAGAGAGGTGCTGTGGGGATCTCTGTTTTTGTGAAAATTGAATGACCCTAGGTCTAGGTGGTGATGTATCAAGGTCAAATGAGGTCAAATATGCTCAATTTTGCTTGTGATGCGCTCCTTGGCTTGACATTGTTATGGAACGCAGTGATTGATATATACCCCAAAATGGGTTTAATGATTTGTTGCAAAGTCTAATGAATAATGATACAATAGGTATGATAGAAGTTGCATTTGACCTCAGGTCATTTACATATCAACATTTCACTTCGGTCATTTAGGAGACATTTTAAAATTGTTGACTTTGATGGCCTATAACTCAAAAAGTTTTCGGCCGATTTGCATTTTTCTTACTTTAAACGACGCGCCATTCATTTGTTAGCAGGTACACAATCAATAAATGATTCATATCGACCGGTAAAATCAGGAGATAATTACAACAACAACAAACAAACAAAAACAGGAGGGGTGGGTGGATTTCGCCCCCCCCCCCCCCCTCCAGTGCGCGTGTTAAAGAGAAGGCTATGGTGCAATGTTCAATACAGGGTTTATGCTGCCTTTTTTACATTCAATGAATATAATTCGTGATTATTTTCAGAAATCCAGCGCGCGCACTTGATCATTTTTCGATGTTACATTTTATCTAGATTGCTGACCTCCATTGGCGGAAGTAATCTCTCGCGAACCTCAATCTTGCTCCGCTATGACACGTGAAATGGCGACACCCATGCTACACTCGATCCGACACTCCATCTTCACTCTGGCGGCTCATCCAGGTGTGCCGATTTCCGTTTGACTTCCTCCCGTCCCGAGGCTCGACGCTCTGTGCTCGGTCCGATCGTGATCCGATCTGCGGCCGCCGATGCCGCCGTGCCGCCGCCGCTGGCGCGCCGTATTCGCTCCGCTGCTCGCCACTGATGGGTGGTGATGCCGAGTGGATGGATGGGCCATGGCCGCGCGTGGCCGCGCCTCGCTCACAGATTCCAGCCGGGCCACGGCCATCAATACTGGGGCTGGACGGACGGACGGCCGGACCGAATTAGAGGCCGGCCGTAACTCGACCGCCGCCCGGCGGCCGCTGGCTAGTGATGCTGGGCTGCCCCGAACGGCTGCTGGCTGGCGACCTTGCACTCCCCCGAACAGCTGCGAGGCCTAGTCCTGTAGCCGAACAGCCACTGCTGGATGAAGGGCGATGCCGCCACAGTCTTAACAACCTCCATTCCTTTCCTGTTGAGCGTATTAAACAAATGTATAAACAAACAAACCCCTGGCAGGCGGCAGTCACAACTCAGACTATAGAGGTGAACGTGTGTTGCCGCTTCTAGGACATGCTGAAATATCAGCATGTTTAATGAAACAAAGTCAATAATATGGATATTGCTATTTAAAAAGGTGGTTTGCACGCTTATGGTTACGAAGGTTTCAGAATCCCCTTTTTTAACTTTCACTTTTATAATCACAGGTATATTTCTGCTTTAAATCCAGATAACTGTTTCAGTTCTTGGTGTATCCAGAAGTAACCCCAGCGTCAGACAGTGTACGGCACATCCGCCGCCACCTTCAGACAGTGTACGGCACGGCTGCTGTACCTGAAGCGCTGTAAATTGTACCTTAGTATCACCGGAAGCTCTGGCTGAGGTGGGGAGTCTGGGGAGAGCCCCCCCCCCCCCCCCCCGACTCCTTTCGTTCCTGGTTGGTGGCTGGTGGCTCCACTCACGTCGGCCAGAGTTGGATGGACGCGGAAAGTTGGCGAAATGGACGATTTATCTGGCTCTGGGCGGGAGGCGTGTGACCGATGATAATGAGAGACTGTCCGCCGTGGAACGTGGTGTGGCAGGACTGCCGGCAAGCGGCCACATCCGCCGCCACCGTCACACAGTGTACGGCACGTCCGCCGCCACCGGCACACAGTGTACAGGACATCCGCCGACACCGTCAGACAGTGTACAGGACATCCGCCGCCACCGGCACACAGTGTACAGGACATCCGCCGCCACCGTCAGACAGTGTACAGGACATCCGCCGCCACCGTCAGACAGTGTACGGCACATCCGCCGCCACCGTCAGACAGTGTACAGGACATCCGCCGCCACCGTCAGACAGTGTACAGGACATCCGCCGCCACCGTCAGGCAGTGTACAGGACATCCGCCGCCACCGGCACACAGTGTACGGCACATCCGCCGCCACCGGCACACAGTGTACGGCACGTCCGCCGCCACCGTCAGACAGTGTACAGGACATCCGCCGCCACCGTCACACAGTGTACGGCACATCCGCCGCCACCGGCACACAGTGTACAGGACATCCGCCGCCACCGTCAGACAGTGTACAGGACATCCGCCGCCACCGTCAGACAGTGTACAGGACATCCGCCGCCACCGTCAGGCAGTGTACGGCACATCCGCCGCCACCGGCACACAGTGTACGGCACATCCGCCGCCACCGGCACACAGTGTACGGCACGTCCGCCGCCACCGTCAGACAGTGTACGGACAGTCGGATGTTGAAGTTGCTTAAGTTAGAATGCCGAGTTATGTAAGCCACCACAATGCTGCATTATGCCCATGGTCCGGCCGTATGTCACTCGGCAGACGGAGGAGTATTGTTTAGGTGATGCGTGCTCGTCTATGCCGTTGGATTGACTTAACCTTCTTTGTTTTGCAGATGAGGAAGACGAAGAAGACGAAGAAGAGACTATTCAGGAAGATCGTGAACAGGAGTTTGATTTCAAGGAATTCATCAAAAGGTTTGTGTTTTGGATTTTGTATACTGGTCCCAGCTAGGTACCGCCGTTGTTTGTCGAATACGAATCCAATTTCCATAAATGTGTGCAGCAGTATCAGGTAACGGCTCATTTATTACTTAGCTGCCACATTTTCTTTCTAGCAATTGATCGGACATGGATGTCACGAAAAACAATCTACGCAAAATATCCACTTAATTATGTATCGACATTCTGTGTTGTGGTTTTTGCAATATTTGAGCACATTGATATGCAATTAAATACTAGCCGTTTTCACGAAAGATTATTGTGCGAAACTTTTTAAAACGCTTTAAAATGTTTTGAAAAGTTTCGACGATCCATTACTACAACTTTTACATGCGATTTTTGGCTAGAAATGTCTCTCAGAATTTTGTAATATGTTGGTAAGAATGTAATATGTTGACAATTGCGGTTTGATGGTAATTAGCAATATCATTATTGATAGGTCAGTTGTGATCTCCACCGACCGAAACTTTTCAAAACTTCAGAATGATTCAGAAAGATTATGTGGCGTGTGACGCTATTGGACGCTATAGACTCGTTCCATCCGGCCCAATCCGGCGGCCGGGCTGTGCGGCTTGGCTTTGTCCATGTTCGTGCGTTTTTTGTTGTCACCCGGGCGATTCTAAGATCGTTTCCGGGGTGGGGATGACCTTCCGGCAATTTAGGCCGGGAATGGAAGTTACGTTAATACGGTTTATATGAACCCGGTATAGAGCAAAACAGGGGAAGGGTCTATTATTACGCTAAGTTCATTCGTTGCAATGCAGATCTAAACTAAACTAAGCACATATCATATATTTATTACATACATTTGGAGACGGATCAGCGCCATTGCCAAGGTAGACTTGGCTCTGCTTGACCCGCCGCGACCTGGAGGCAGCGCGGAGCCGGAGCCACAGCACAGCAATGGGCGCTGCAGTCCCGACCGACCTTGTGTAATGGTGTTGTGTGAGGAGCCGGAGCAACAGCGCAGCAATGGGCTCTGATGCCCCGACCGACCTCGTTGTGGGGTGTAATGTCCGGTAAAAAACCTGACTAGAAAAAATCGGAGCCTAACCAAGAGTAAAACCTGCACGTTTTTGCCAAATTGTGCAGGGGAAAAAACGTTTATATTGATCTTGCTAATTGTGTATTGCGAAGGAATTCGAAGAGGAGACGAGTAAGCTCTGGGTATTCGTCACCCAAGGGCGTCTGTAGATTTAGTTGAATACCGTTGTGCTGTGTGAAATTGACGAGTTGCTGGCGCTTTACATTATGAACAGGGCAGTCGATGAGACAATGTTTGATTCAAAATCGTAGAAAGATGAGAAACATGTTTACATGTGTCTCAGAGTTCGAAGATTTCCACCGGGCGGTCGCTCGGAAAGTGGGAGGAGCCTGTGTGTGTGTCCGACGGAGCATATTGGCACATGGAGCCAGGTGCTCTCGAAAACACCACTGTACCGCACACCAACCGAATCCTGGGAGCACCCAAACAAACCGGCTTCTCACGGCGCTGTCCAGACAGTGGCGAACGCTCGCTTCCTCCCCGAGCAGATCCTGATCGGCCCGATGAAGGCGGGCACTGCCCCGTGCCCGCCTTTGGCCTGTCGGACAGACCAAGATGGGACAGCCTTGGCCTGTCGGACAGACCAAGACAGGACAGCCTTGGCCTGTCTGACAGACCAAGATGGGACAGCCTTGGCATGTCGGACAAACCAAGACGGGACAGCCTTGGCCTGTCGGACAGACCAAGACAGGACAGCCTTGGCCTGTCTTGACAGACCAAGACAGGACAGCCTTGGCCTGTCGGACAGACCAAGACGGGACAGCCTTGGCATGTCGGACAGACCAAGACGGGACAGCCTTGGCCTTTCGGACAGACCAGGACAGGACAGTTACGTAAGAGACAGCCGCTGGAACATTCATGACTTCCGTATCAATGTATCTGATGCGGAGACAGACAGTGACATAGAGTAGGATTTGTGGGTTGGGGCTGAGGAATTTCACTGCATGTTTCCTGAGCGAACTTGGCAGGGAACGCGTTTTATCTTTAATCCATTTACTTCCAATATGCTCTTGACTAATGTCCGTTGCTTTTTTACAGCTAATGCTGTTGTTTCTTTTGTAGGTCTTGCTGTTGTTAGGTAACGCAATTTGTTACCGACGTCCGAAATGTGCGCGGCTCCTCGCCTCCCTGTTCCCTGCAGTATTGTTATCCGTTCCACGGCCGCTGTGTCCGGGCCTCGGGTATGACATCCGGAGCTGATGCATGACGGCCGGCTGGACCATCGGTCAGCGGCAGCTGGTGCTGTCGGCGCCGCCTCCCCTGACGCGCTCACGCCACAGGTGACGGCCGGCCCGGGACGGAGCGGCCCTCTGGGGTGGGCTGGGCTGGGATGGAGCGGGACGGGATGGCGAGGGACGGACGGCCCACTGGGACGGGACGAGATGAGATGAGATGAGATGAGATGAGATGAGATGAGATGAGATGAGACGGGACAGGGTGGGACGGGATGAGACGAGACGAGGAGACGAGGAGACGAGGAGACGAGGAGACGAGGAGACGAGGAGACGAGACGAGACGAGACGAGACGAGACGAGACGAGACGAGACGAGACGAGACGAGACGAGACGGGACGGGACGGGACGGGACGGGACGGGACGGGACGAGACGAGACGAGACGGGACGGGACGGGACGGGACGGGACGGGACGAGACGAGACAGGGCGGGCCGGACCCTGGGACGCTCGCCCTGACGACTGGATATGGCTATGGAACGGTACCATGCCAATGCTAGATTAGCTCTGTTACTAAGTGGATGGTGTGTGATATGTACTGCACCGACCGCTGATCATAAGTTGCCTAGTTTTCTGCCAACTCCCAGAAGTCGGGAGCGAATTGCACTATTCTCTTTACTCTGAACGCAGCAGTTGGCTTGAGCTAGTTCAATTGTATTACCATGAACACGTATATTTTCCCGGCAGTTTGCAAAGGTTTCGTCTGGCTATTCCCGGCTGACCCCGACCTTTCCCTCCCCGCCTTCCCCCGACCTCTCCCTCCCCGCCTTCCCCCGACCTCTCCCTCCCCGCCTGCCCCCGACCTCTCCCTCCCCTGGCGGAGCTTTACTTTCCGTGCCGAGATAACCGCCTGGCCTCGCCTGGCCTCGCCGGGCCATTGTCGGCGCCGTCTGCGGCCGTCTGCGGCCAGCGGCGGCCGTATTTGTGTGACAGCCCGTGTGGCCACGGAGCTCATAGCGCCCACCACCGCCGCCGGCCTTCCGGGCTCTCCGGGCCGGTATTGGGGCGCCGCCCGGAATCCGGAATCCGGACGGGTGTTGGCGCTCGCCGCCGGCCGGCACGCCACCCACATCCAGATGAGGTGAACGGCGTGTGGTTGACTGGGGCCGGCCAGTCCGAGGTCGGTCCCCGGCCTGGAGGGGGCTGACGAGGAGGGGATAGTCTGAGACCGGGGCCAGACGGAGATTTAACAAAACAAACAGTTCAGACGTGGTTGGGCGATTAGTTTTGTGACCAAGGTGACAAGGTTACAAGCATAGTTTATTTCGATCGTGACCCCTGGCATGTTATTGTTGGACCGCCAATGGACGTGAAAGATATACAAACTTACACTGGGGTTGGAGATAGCAATCGGAATATTGTATTTACGGTCCGCCGATCTAAACTAACCGAGTTCTTTATAGTGGGATTTTTATAGAGGGGTCATGAGGTACAGGGACCCGCAGTTATGGTACACACTAAGGTCCGGCTTATTTTCTCCTCTAGCGTATGTTTGGCGGCGAATTAAGAAACGACCATGTATGCATTCAAACTGCATTACTGAGAGCTTCAAATTGATATATTGACGCATTGGCTCACCTTATCCATTGGCTGCTTTCAAGCAAACATCCGTTGTTAGCGCTTTGCGGTGGTAAAAACGATTTTTTGCTGAAAAGCAGCCAATGGATATGGTGAGCTAATGCGTCAATATCTCAATTTGAAGCTCTCAGTAATGCGGTTTGAATGCATATATGGTCGTTCCTTAATTCGCCGTCAAACATTCGCTAGAGGAGAAAGAAGCCGGACCTTAGTGTGTACCATAGCAACTGCGGGGGGGGGGGGGGGGGGGGGGGGGGTACGTTCGTGGGTACTTTGGTGGGTTGCTGCACATTACAGAAATGGGATGATATTTAATTTGATTTAATTTCCTTTATGAGACAAGCCTGGAGCCAGACTAAGAGCATTGCAATCTGATGAAAGCGCCTGCGACTTTGATGTCTGGACTGGTTTGGTCAATATTGCATCTCAGCGGTAGTTGATATGCGGGTTTCCGGCTGACTGCTCCTTTCTCGCCACGCCCTCTAGACTCTGTGACGGTAGTGCGCCGTGATGTGGTGACGTTAACGCTGACGTCGTACCCCGCCTACCCTACTCTATAGCGGTGCCGGCCACCTTGGCTGAACCGCCGCCGGCCAGCCGCTGCTTCGAGAGCAATTCCTGCGTCTGTTTTCATTTCGAAGCAATCCGTCCTGGAAATACAATTACGTCGGACAGGATCTCGGTGCGTCTGGGAAGTTGTAGCGGCGTGGCTGCGCTGAGGGCGCTGCGGGTAGGCCGCCGTTTGAGAACGCTCCGGGACGCAATACGTCGGCATCCGACCGGTGTAACGTCTATAAAGTTGGCAACAAATCCAAATTCGAGATCGATATTCGATCGGTATTCGGCTGGGCGGACCCCTCAAATTCGCTTGAAAATCTCCACAATGATAGTGTGCTCGTGTCATTGCGAAAAGTTCAAAAGCTAAGCTCGGCAAGCCCTAAAAAGAAAGTTATAGCGGGTCAGAGGTCAAGGTCATTTAGGGCGGACCCCTTTGATTTGCTTCAAATTTGTACACGTATAGATCTTGATGTCCTGAATACGATGAGCATAAAATATATGCTCGGCAAGCGCTATCAGCTGAGCTAGAGTAGGTCAAAGGTCAATGTCATTTGGGGTCAGCCAGTTCGGCTAGGCGAGCCCCTCAGAATCACTTGAAAATCTCCACAATGGTAAAACGTGATCGTGTCATTACGAAAAGGTCAAAAACTGAGCTCGGCAAGCCCTACAAATGAAATTATAGTGGGTCATAGGTCAAGGTCATTTAGGGTGGACCCCTTTGATTTGCATGAAAGTTTGCACACTTATAAGATCTTGACGTCCTGAATACGATGAGAATCAAATATAAGCTCGGCATGCGCTATCAGCTGAGCTAGAGTAGGTCAAAGGCCAGGGTCATTTATGGTCAGCCAGGGCGGACCCCTTGGATTTCTTTTAAAGTCAGTGAAATGATATATCTAAACATCGTGATTATAATGATAAAGCAACTAAGCTCGGCAAACCCTAACCATGGAGTTATAATGGGTCGAATGTCAAGGTCACTCAGGGCGGACCCCTTCAAGTTTACTAAAAAAATAGAATCAGGTACATTTTTATGTTCTAAATACGATGCTTATAATATCTAAGCTCGGCAAATTCTCGAATAGATAGTTAAGTGATTAAAACAAGCAAGCGTTTTCAGTCAACTTTGTCTGACGAACGTGGACACTAGCGAGTCTCCTCCAATTTTTAGTAAATTTGAAGGGGTCCACCCTGAGAGGCCTTGACCTTTGACCCATTATAACAACATTGTTAGGATTTGCCGAGCTTAGTTGCTTTATCATCAACATCACAATGCTTAGATATATAATTTCACTGACTTTAAAAGAAATCCATGGAGGGCTACACATGACCCTGACCTTTGACCTACTCTAGCTCAGCTGATAGCGCTTGCCGAGCATAGATTTTATGCTCATCGTATTCAGGACGTCAAGATCTATAAGTGTGCAAAACTGCATGCAAATAATAGGGGTCTGCCCTAAATGACCTTAATCTCTGACCCGCTATAACTTTCTTTCTAGGGCTTGCCGAGTTTAGCTTTTGACCTTTTCGTAATGACACAAGCACACTATCATTGTGGAGATTTTCAAGCGATTCTGAGGGGTCCGCCCAGACGAATATCGATCGAATATCGATCTCGAATTTGAATTTGAATTTGTTGCCAACTTCATAGACGTCCCGGTGTAATGCAGGGCCTCCAAAATAGGGCCAATATCAGAGCCTCCAAAACAGCTGCATGTTCCATCATTGTGCCATACCAACCAAAGGCGCATCCAGAACGGGTGGTTTAGAGGCAAATCCCAAAAAGTATCACACAATTCTGAAAACTCATCGGATTTCGCATGCTGATGCATTGCTATCTGGTTTTAAAACCACTTTCCTTAGTAAAAGTTGCGTATATTCTGTTCTATATCGGGAAATGTGTCTGGAAATTCGGGAAAATTCGGGAAATTTTGCGCCGATTTCAGGCGGTTTGAGGGCCATGGTCCCTTTGCCCCCCCTCCCCCTGTATCATCATGGGATACCAACCATACATATATAAACTCTCAAGGATATTGCCACCAAGGATATTCGACCATCTGCTGCTTACGTTTCTGTCCTCCTCTTCCATGCATTGCTCCTGGTCTGTGGAAAACGTGAAGATGAGGCATCCATTGATTGGCCTAAGGTGACGTGGAACTTGCAAGCGTTGCTGCTTCCGAGGCGCCATCAGGGTGATTTGTTATGTGTGGTTCTGTTCCGTCAGCTGACCTTTGAGTTGGCACGATATACGTGGACGAGGAAGTCCTTTGCAGATTTTCGTGGAATTATTTGGCACTATATTCGTGGGACGAGGAAGTCTTTTGCAGGATGTTCGTGGGACGAGGAAGTCCTTTGCAGGATGTTCGAGGGACGAGGAAGTCCTTTGCAGGATGTTCGTGGGACGAGGAAGTCCTTTGCAGTATGTTCGAGGGACGAGGAAGTCCTTTGCAGGATGTTCGTGGGACGAGGAAGTCCTTTGTAGGATGTTCGTGGGACGAGGAAGTCCTTTGCAGGATGTTCGTGGGACGAGGAAGTCCTTTGCAGGATGCGCGTGGGACGAGGAAGTTCTTTGCAGGATGTTCGTGGGACGAGGAAGTCCTTTGCAGGATGTTCGAGGGACGATGAAGTCCTTTGTAGGATGTTCGTTGGACGAGGAAGTCCTTTGCAGGATGTTCGAGGAACGAGGAAGTCCTTTGCAGGATGTTCGTGGGATGAGGAAGTCCTTTGCAGGATGTTCGTGGGACGAGGAAGTCCTTTGCAGGATGTTCGTGGGACGAGGAAGTCCTTTGTAGGATGTTCGTGGGACGAGGAAGTCCCTTGCATGATGTTCGAGGGACGAGGAAGTCCTTTGCAGGATGTTCGTGGGACGAGGAAGTCCTTTGTAGGATGTTCGTGGGACGAGGAAGTCCTGTGCAGGATGTTCGTGGGACGAGGAAGTCCTTTGCAGGATGTTCGTGGGACGAGGAAGTCCTTTGTAGGATGTTCGTGGGACGAGGAAGTCCTTTGCAGGATGTTCGTGGGACGAGGAAGGCCTTTGCAGGATGTTCGTGGGACGAGGAAGTCCTTTGCAGGATGTTCGTGGGACGAGGAAGTCCTTTGCAGGATGTTCGAGGGACGAGGAAGTCCTTTGCAGGATGTTCGTTGGACGAGGAAGTCCTTTGCAGGATGTTCGAGGAACGAAGAAGTCCTTTGCAGGATGTTCGTGGGATGAGGAAGTCCTTTGCAGGATGTTCGTGGGACGAGGAAGTCCTTTGCAGGATGTTCGTGGGACGAGGAAGTCCTTTGCAGGATGTTCGAGGGACGAGGAAGTCCTTTGCAGGATGTTCGAGGGACGAGGAAGTCCTTTGCAGGATGTTCGAGGGACGAGGAAGTCGTTTGCAGGATGTTCGGGGGACGAGGAAGTCTTACATACACACAGTTTTACATGCCACGGGTGCTGTGGCCGATTTTGCCGCTTACCAAAGGTGAGTTATATGGGTTCAAAAGTGTGCATTGTGCGCAATTTAGAGAGCACGCCAAACCAGCTGATGATTTTCTAGAAGCCCTCCATCGCTCACCTGCACACAACTTCATGGGAAATGACTTCATATATCTTTGGTTTCATTTCGACACATTTTCCGTTGTCGTGGCACAATCGCTTAACCAGGAGCGCTCCCAAGCCCGACTGTATTCTCGCTTAACTTTGATGCACTCCAAACCTTTCCACTGATTCTGTCGGACGGACCGTGTCCCATCCGAACTCCAGAGGTCCAAAAACTTTCCAACTCACCAACGAGCGTTTGTGACAACAACCGGATGATATCATCTGACAAAAGTGACAAATTCTGGCTAAAAAGACCGATTTCCACAATTCAAGTTACTTCGATGATTTCGTGTCCAATTTGACACGAGTGAAATTCTGCCACAAAAGCAGTCGCTGATTGGTCCAAAGGACGCTGTGAGCATGTTCTGAACACAATTATTTCGACACAGCCCAATATGTGCGCCATAGTCACCGCAATATTTTTTTGTTTTCGTAGGTAGCAAAATCCTTCCAACTTTGTACCACCCGTGGACAGTCCTATGTTAAAGACTATTGTGCGATTGAGTTCGTTGGAAGCGTTGGTGAGAGTTGGTGTGACAGGCTGTGAGCGTGACAGGCGCCATGTTGGGGCGGTTGATGGTGGAAACGGGGCCAGATAGATCTGAGTGTGATGATCAGGCAGCGCCAGGACCTTTCGCGGGCCTCCGTCCCGTCAACAGATACGTTGCGGGTATTCCGGGTGCAGTTATAATGGATAGAAACGTTCATTCAAGAGACATATTGGAGTAAAACATGGAGGCTTGCTGATCAAGTATAATAATGATTTGTTTGGCCATGGTGGACGTTCGCGACAAGGTGACATGGTGACAAGGCTTAACAAGCCGACAAGGCTTGACAAGCTGGCAAGGCTTGACAAGCTGGCAAGGCTTGACAAGCTGGCAAGGCCTTACAAGACAGTCCGTCCGCCCCTGTAGCTCAGTTGGGAGAGCGCTGGACTTCTGACCTCACCCGGTAGTGGCAGCCCGGGTTCGAGTCGCTTCGGCGCTCGCTATTTGCCCCTGACTGGGATGGCCTGTGGCCGGTGGCATCGGTCGCACTCAAGGTCAGGTGACGTCGGAGGGCGGGTGTGTTCAGGTATGTCGGGCACGTACAACTTTCACTTATAAATTCTGCCGGACGCCAGGAATTGCTTGATCGGGTGGTGGGGTCAGGGCCTGCGCAACAAGCTATGCTTAGCGCGGGGCCTGACCTCGGAAATCCATCCATTCAAAAACATTCGGACTAAATGTATTATTTATTTTAAAAAAAACGGCAAGGCTTGGCAAGCCGGCAAGGCTAACAAGCTAACAAGGCTCGAGAAGCCGACAAGGCTCAAGAAGCCGACAAGGCTCGAGAAGCCGACAAGGCTCAAGAAGCCGACAAGGCTCAAGAAGCCGACAAGGCTCAAGAAGCCGACAAGGCTTGGCAAGGCGACTGTGTTAGCTCTACTGTACTCTAAGGTTCAGTGCCAACATAAACTGATTGCAATGGTGAGTATAGCGCCATAATGGTCCGGTGTGTATCTAGCTGGTAAATATATTTATTTCAGGAAAAAATACATAAATAACTCTGATTCTTCTGTTTTTCTTGTAAAATATTGTCCTTATTTCCATTATATTTCTATATAACCAATCAAGCAAGCATTTCCATTGAACAAATATATGAAACACCTGGTCTGTGTAAACAAATCAGTTTCATGATCAATGATTTATCAGGTCAGCAAGAACATAGGTTAAGGTAGATACTTTATACTTACCCGAAAATCGTTGTGCTCAACTCAGGCAATACCTACTCACTGAAAACAAAACTACGAAGATGCCTACATTTCAATGGTTTGCTTTGTTTTGTATTCAAGTCCCATAATTGTCTAAACATATTGTGACAATCATTGCCAGCCTAATGGTTTTATTTATGGCTCTATAGACGTCATCAGCATAAAATATATACAAAACAAAATTTTATGAAGTTAAGTGAAGTTTTCGAGAGATAAAAAATATTACTATCGTTTTCAGCAACACTTGCCACTTACTTCATATATTCACCTGCAACCGGCGTATATTTGACAACTGTGAAACAACTAAAAGGTGAAACATTCCTTTATAGCGAGTATTGTTAGCCTTGTCTCACACCTTCATCTGATGTGACCAGTGGCGTATCCAGGGGGGGGGGCACGGGAGTTATGGCCCCCTGAGGAAAGCAAATTTACACTACATAAAATGAGATTCCTGACGACCCCCCCCCCCCCCCCCCCCCCCCCCCCGGTCAACAACATATGGCTAAGGAGCGAAATTTGTTTCTACCACCGATGTGCCCCCCCCCCCCCTGATAAAAATCATGGCTACGTGCCTGCGTGTGACACTTTCTTTGTGCTGTCCTAAAGTTTGTGACAGACTGAAATGTTGGTGCACCTCTGCCGAACTCTGTCCCTCCTGCCAGCACGCAGAGACCCGAGAGCCCCGCTGGCCGGCACCCACTCCGGGGTCAGATTGTCCCTCCTGCCAGCACGCAGAGACCCGAGAGGCCCCGCTGGCCGGCACCCACTCCGGGGTCAGAATGTCCCTCCTGCCAGCACGCAGAGACCCGAGAGCCCCGCTGGCCGGCACCCACTCCGGGGTCAGAATGTCCCTCCTGCCAGCACGCAGAGCCCCGAGAGCCCCGCTGGCCGGCACCCACTCCGGGGTCAGAATGTCCCTCCTGCCAGCACGCAGAGACCCGAGAGCCCCGCTGGCCGGCACCCACTCCGGGCCAGTACATCTGGCCGGTGTGGTTCGGGAGCCGACGTTTGCCCCGTATCCGGCTGCTGGTGCGATGAAGTGTCCGGGGTCAGTGCATCTGGCCGGTGTGTGGTCGGGAGCCGACGTTTGCCCCGTATCCGGCTGCTGGTGCGATGAAGTGTCCGGGGTCAGTACATCTGGCCGGTGTGGTTCGGGAGCCGACGTTTGCCCCGTATCCGGCTGCTGGTGCGATGAAGTGTCCGGGTCAGTGCATCTCCGCCGGTGTGGTTCGGGAGCCGACGTTTGCCCCGTATCCGGCTGCTGGTGCGATGAAGTGTCCGGGGTCAGTGCATCTCGCCGGTGTGGTTCGGGAGCCGACGTTTGCCCCGTATCCGGCTGCTGGTGCGATGAAGTGTCCGGGGTCAGTACATCTGGCCGTGTGTGGTTCGGGAGCCGACGTTTGCCCCGTATCCGGCTGCTGGTGCGATGAAGTGTCCGGGGTCAGTGCATCTGGCCGGTGTGGTTCGGGAGCCGACGTTTGCCCCGTATCCGGCTGCTGGTGCGATGAAGTGTCCCGGGGTCAGTGCATCTGGGCCGGTGTGGTTCGGGGCGACGTTTTGCCCCGTATCCGGCTGCTGGGTGCGATGAAAGTGTCCGGGGTCAGTGCATCTGGCCGGTGTGGTTCGGGAGCCGACCGTTTGCCCCGTATCCGGCTGCTGGTGCGATGAAGTGTCCGGGGTCAGTGCATCTGGCCGGTGTGGTTCGGGAGCCGACGTTTGCCCCGTATCCGGCTGCTGGTGCGATGAAGTGTCCGGGGTCAGTACATCTGGCCGGTGTGGTTCGGGAGCCGACGTTTGCCCCGTATCCGGCTGCTGGTGCGATGAAGTGTCCGGGGTCAGTGCATCTGGCCGGTGTGGTTCGGGAGCCGACGTTTGCCCCGTATCCGGCTGCTGGTGCGATGAAGTGTCCGGGGTCAGTGCATCTGGCGGTGTGGTTCGGGAGCCGACGTTTGCCCCGTATCCGGCTGCTGGTGCGATGAAGTGTCCGGGGTCAGTGCATCTGGCCGGTGTGGTTCGGGAGCCGACGTTTGCCCCGTATCCGGCTGCTGGTGCGATGAAGTGTCCGGGGTCAGTACATCTGGCCGGTGTGGTTCGGGAGCCGACGTTTGCCCCGTACCCGTATCCGGCTGCTGGTGCGATGAAGTGGCCGGGGTCAGTGCATCTGGCCGGTGTGGTTCGGGGCCGACGTTTGCCCCGTATCCGGCTGCTGGTGCGATGAAGTGGCCGGGGTCAGTGCATCTGGCCGGTGTGGTTCGGGAGCCGACGTTTGCCCCGTACCCGTATCCGGCTGCTGGTGCGATGAAGTGGCCGGGGTCAGTGCATCTGGCCGGTGTGGTTCGGGAGCCGACGTTTGCCCCGTACCCGTATCCGGCTGCTGGTGCGATGAAGTGTCCGGGGTCAGTACATCTGGCCGGTGTGGTTCGGGAGCCGACGTTTGCCCCGTATCCGTATCCTGGTGCGATGAAGTGTCCGGGGTCAGTACATCTGGCCGGTGTGGTTCGGGAGCCGACGTTTGCCCCGTATCCGTATCCTGGTGCGATGAAGTGTCCGGGGTCAGTACATCTGGCCGGTGTGGTTCGGGAGCCGACGTTTGCCCCGTACCCGTATCCGGCTGCTGGTGCGATGAAGTGTCCGGGGTCAGTACATCTGGCCGGTGTGGTTCGGGAGCCGACGTTTGCCCCGTATCCGGCTGCTGGTGCGATGAAGTGTCCGGGGTCAGTGCATCTCGCCGGTGTGGTTCGGGAGCCGACGTTTGCCCCGTATCCGGCTGCTGGTGCGATGAAGTGTCCGGAGTCAGTACATCTGGCCGGTGTGGTTCGGGAGCCGACGTTTGCCCCGTACCCGTATCCGGCTGCTGGTGCGATGAAGTGGCGTCGCATATCACACTGGATAATCCCGTGGCCGCCCGGAGCACGCATTGATCGGCCGTCGTTTGTCATGGTCGGACGTCGATTACGTTTGAAGGATCGTCTCCGGCCTATTCATTTCCCTCCTGCTCAATGGGACTTTATTCAGGCCCATATTTTCTCCGAAAGTGTTCGGATCGAATGCCACGGGTCCGTCAGACCCTGCAAATCGTATTTGCTGCGAGATAACGGACAGCTTAGGACGGTGGGCTTGAAGGAAAGGTTGGTGGCATGCAGGGCGCATGATTTTCCGTTTTGAGTACGTTAATGGAATACATATATTGTAGTATATTGTACTGTATGCGTAATGCGTATACGTATTGCGTAGTGTATGTTGTGTGTGCGGTGTACTGTGCTGTATGCCGTGGATGCACATCAGTCAGTCAGAGGCTACAATGAACGCATAGTTGAAATATAATAGCCAGTGTTAATATGCATCGATCTGCTCCTGTAGCCGAGCTACTTCCGATTCCGCTGCCGTTACCAACCATATGAGCATAAACACTGAGTACTGTAGTGTTTGTTGTAGGGTATTGCACTACACATTGTGCTGTATGTGTAGTGTTTGTTGTAGGGTATTGCACTACGGATGTGTGACGCACCGGAAATGGACCTGGAAGATGCGTGTGGTTCGTGTAAGGTTAAGTCTCGTCGTTCGGAGAATACAAGCTGATTACCTTGCAATCGGTGTGATTCGATGAACGTGTCACCGGACATTAAATATATCAGCGTTTGGGTATGTTTGGTATTTTGAATCATGCTCATATGGTTGGTAACGGCAGCGGAATCGGAAGTAACTCGGCTACAGGAGCAGATCGATGCATGTTAACACTGGCTATTCGATTTCAACTATGCGTTCATTGTAGCCTCTGACTGACTGATGTGCATCAACGGCTAGAGCGTGTCTGCCTGAAATGAGAACGTCGAAATTGTTTAACCCCGCGCTTGTACAACTTTATGTTCGTCGTGCTTTAAATGCCTGGCCTGATATGCCCTGCCCTCTCGGATAGACACTGACGCTTCCTGGTTGTCTGGAAATGTGTGGACGTAATGCAAACTAACTTCAACTCTTCACACGTCGCCGTAGCTGTGTGCATTACTGGCTTCAGCGATTGACCCGGGTACATCTCCAGTGACCCCGCTGTTCCTATCAACGTTGTGGCTGCAGGGTTCTCGTTCTGCCCCCGTCTGTTTGACCCGGGTACATCTCCAGTGACCCCGCTGTTCCTATCAACGTTGTGGCTGCAGGGTTCTCGTTCTGCCCCCGTCTGTTTGACCCGGGTACATCTCCAGTGACCCCGCTGTTCCTATCAACGTTGTGGCTGCAGGGTTATCGTTCTGCCCCCGTCTGCTGCATGGTAATACATCGTACAATTTCGAACGTTGTAGGCGTGGATATCTCGCTGTGAAGTTTATTTACTATAAAGCGTACTATACAGGGACGTCCTGGCCGGGTGGTGAGAACACAGGCTCGCTCATTGGTGGTCTGTGTTAGATAGAGTCCTCGTTGAGACCTCGCCCTTGAGAGGGCAGAGTTTGTGTTGATAAGGTCGAATGGATGGTCGTTTGCTTATTAATTTTCCACTGGCAAAGCCTCCATGGTCCTTGCCACTGAAATGGACATTCTGCTCACACATACACTGAACGCACTTCGTATAAATGCGCATTGCTCAGGAGCACGACGGCCACTTTCAGTCTCTTGAAAAAATTAAAGTCGTCATCTACGGACAATAACAACGGCAATCAAGTTTTTCGATCTGAATGTTTTATATTACTCTGTTTTGAATTGGGGCTACATGTTCTACTGGAGATTTGTGATGGGTTGCAACTTGTCTTTCTATGTCAGCTTTATACGTGTTATTGGGGCTATTTTCAGAAATGAAATTCGCTCTAAAGGCGGCCGCACACTGCGCCATTCGGCGCGTGTCCGCTGGCGGAATGGTGGAAAAAGCTGTTCCGGACGAGCTTTTTCCGTGGCTGAACACTGCGGAACCGCGGAATTTCGCAGATATCGCGCGCCGAATGGCGCAGTGTGCGGCCCGCATAACTATTTTATTTGTTTTTATTTCAGACATTTTCGCTTTGTGTTGCTTCCACATAACACATGACTGAAAGGTTCTACTGGGTTTTGGCTGCACATAAGTCGCCGAGTTATTTGTTCTCAATTGTGAGCGTTTGGTTTAATCTTTTTTATCTTCATGAAATATTGAAATACCTGCATGAAATCTTGTAAGTCATAATCTTGGGACTAACTCTGCTACCTCTGGTTTGGCAGGAATTCATCCTCGTCTGCTTCCGTGTTTTCCGTGTCCACAATCCCACAGAGAGCCGTCACGTCTGGCTGTTTGGCCGGCCGCGGTCATTTCCTGGCGGCATATCGGGCGTATTTTTGTCACGCGCCGGTCTACTGCAGAGAACACGCCCGTGAGTGAGGGGCGGCGGCGGCGGCCCTCGGCGGCCTGACCGGGACGTAAATTTACCGCCCCGCACCCTAATCTCGCCACCGCCGCGGACCGGGCTGGAAGAAATCGAACGCAGAGCTGCCGGACCGGGTCTGGGAGACGTGTGGGCGACCGGGACGAGGGCGGGGACGGCAGGAGGTGGCGGCCGGGACAGGTCGGCAGGAGGTGGCGCACGGGACGGGTCGGCAGGAGGTGGTGACCGGGACGGGTCGGCAGGAGGTGGCGGACGGGACGGGACGGGGACGGCAGGAGGTGGCGGCCGGGACGGGTCGGCAGGAGGTGGCGGGCGGGACGAGACGGGGTCGGCAGGAGGTGGCGGCCGGGACGGGTCGGCAGGAGGTGGCGGACGGGACGGGACGGGGACGGCAGGAGGTGGCGGCCGGGACGGGTCGGCAGGAGGTGGCGCACGGGACGGGTCGGCAGGAGGTGGCGGACGGGACGGGACGGGGACGGCAGGAGGTGGCGGCCGGGACGGGTCGGCAGGAGGTGGCGCACGGGATGGGTCGGCAGGAGGTGGCGGCCGGGACGGGTCGGCAGGAGGTGGCGGCCGGTACGGGTCGGCAGGAGGTGGCGCACGGGACGGGTCGGCAGGAGGTGGCGGGACGGGATGGGTCGGCAGGAGGTGGCGGCCGGGACAGGTCGGCAGGAGGTGGCGGACGGGACGGGGTCGGCAGGAGGTGGCGGCTGGGACGGGACGGCAGGAGGTGGCGGCCGGGACGGGTCGGCAGGAGGTGGCGGCCGGGACGGAACGGGGTCGGCAGGAGGTGGCGGCCGGGACGGAACGGGGTCGGCAGGAGGTGGCGGCCGGGACGGGTCGGCAGGAGGTGGCGGCCGGGACGGGACGGGGTCGGCAGGAGGTGGCGGCCGGGACGGGACGGGGTCGGCAGGAGGTGGCGGCCGGGACGGGACGGGGTCGGCAGGAGGTGGCGGCCGGGACGGGACGGGGTCGGCAGGAGGTGGCGGCCGGGACGGGACGGCAGGAGATGGCGGCCGGGACGGGACGGCAGGAGGTGGCGGACGGGACGGCAGGAGGTGGCGGCCGGGATGGGACGGGGTCGGCAGGAGGTGGCGGACGGGACGGGTCGGCAGGAGGTGGCGGACGGGACGGGTCGGCAGGAGGTGGCGGCCGGGACGGGGGCGGGGTCGGCAGGAGGTGGCGGCCGGGACGGGTCGGGGTCGGCAGTAGGTGGCGGCCGGGACGGGACGGCAGAAGGTGGCGGACAGGTCGGCAGGAGGTGGCGGCCGGGGCGGGACGGGGTCGGCAGGAGGTGGCGGCCGGTACGGGTCGGCAGAAGGTGGCGGACGGGACGGGTCGGCGGGAGGTGACGGACGGGACGGGACGGGGTCGGCAGGAGGTGGCGGACGGGACGGCAGGAGGTGGCGGACGGGACGGGGTCGGCAGGAGGTGGCGGCCGGGCTGGGACGGGACGGAGCGGGGTCGGCAAGAGGTGACGGACGGGACGGGGTCGGCAGGAGGTGGCGGCCGGGACGGGTCGGCAGGAGGTGGCGGCCGGGATGGGACGGGGTCGGCAGGAGGTGGCGGCCGGGACGGGACGGGGTCGGCAGGAGGTGGCGGCCGGGATGGGTCGGGGTCGGCAGGAGGTGGCGGCCGGGACGGGTCGGCAGGAGGTGGCGGCCGGGACGGGACGGCAGGAGGTGGCGGCCGGGACGGGACGGCAGGAGGTGGCGGCCGGGACGGGACGGCAGGAGGTGGCGGCCGGGACGGGTCGGCAGGAGGTGGCGGCCGGGACGGGACGGCAGGAGGTGGCGGCCGGGACGGGACGGCAGGAGGTGGCGGCCGGGACGGGTCGGCAGGAGGTGGCGGCCGGGACGGGACGGCAGGAGGTGGCGGCCGGGACGGGACGGGGTCGGCAGGAGGTGGCGGACGGGACGGGGTCGGCAGGAGGTGGCGGACGGGACGGGTCGGCAGGAGGTGGCGGACGGGACGGGTCGGCAGGAGGTGGCGGCCGGGACGGGGGCGGGGTCGGCCGGGACGGGTCGGGGTCGGCAGTGGGTGGCGGCCGGGACGGGACGGCAGGAGGTGGCGGACAGGTCGGTAAGAGGTGGCGGACGGACGGGTCGGCAGGAGGTGGCGGACGGGATGGTACGGCAGGAGGTGGCGGCCGGGACGGGGCGGGGTCGGCAGGAGGTGGCGGCCGGGACGGGACGGGGTCGGCAGGAGGTGGCGGCCGGTACGGGTCGGCAGAAGGTGGCGGACGGGACGGGTCGGCGGGAGGTGACGGACGGGACGGGTCGGCAGGAGGTGGCGGACGGAGTCGGCAGGAGGTGGCGGCCGGGACGGGTCGGGGTCGGCAGAAGGTGGCGGCCGGGACGGGTCGGGTCGGCAGGAGGTGGCGGCCGGTACGGGTCGGCAGGAGGTGGCGGCCGGGACGGGTCGGCAGGAGGTGGCGGACGGGACGGGACGGCAGGAGGTGGCGGCCGGGACGGGACGGGGTCGGCAGGAGGTGGCGGCCGGGCTGGGACGGGACGGAACGGGGTCGGCAAGAGGTGACGGACGGGACGGGGTCGGCAGGAGGTGGCGGCCGGACGGGTCGGCAGGAGGTGGCGGCCGGGACGGGACGGGGTCGGCAGGAGGTGGCGGACGGGACGGGACGGGGTCGGCAGGAGGTGGCGGACGGGACGGGGACGGCAGGAGGTGGCGGCCGGGACGGGACGGGGTCGGCAGGAGGTGGCGGACGGGACGGGGTCGGCAGGAGGTGGCGGACGGGACGGGTCGGCAGGAGGTGGCGGACGGGACGGGTCGGCAGGAGGTGGCGGCCGGGACGGGGGCGGGGTCGGCCGGGACGGGTCGGGGTCGGCAGTGGGTGGCGGCCGGGACGGGACGGCAGGAGGTGGCGGACAGGTCGGCAAGAGGTGGCGGACGGGACGGGTCGGCAGGAGGTGGCGGACGGGATGGTACGGCAGGAGGTGGCGGCCGGGGCGGGGTCGGCAGGAGGTGGCGGCCGGGACGGGACGGGGTCGGCAGGAGGTGGCGGCCGGTACGGGTCGGCAGAAGGTGGCGGACGGGACGGGTCGGCGGGAGGTGACGGACGGGACGGGTCGGCAGGAGGTGGCGGACGGAGTCGGCAGGAGGTGGCGGCCGGGACGGGTCGGGGTCGGCAGAAGGTGGCGGCCGGGACGGGTCGGGTCGGCAGGAGGTGGCGGCCGGTACGGGTCGGCAGGAGGTGGCGGCCGGGACGGGTCGGCAGGAGGTGGCGGACGGGACGGGACGGGTCGGCAGGAGGTGGCGGCCGGGCTGGGACGGGACGGAACGGGGTCGGCAAGAGGTGACGGACGGGACGGGGTCGGCAGGAGGTGGCGGCCGGGACGGGTCGGCAGGAGGTGGCGGCCGGGACGGGACGGGGTCGGCAGGAGGTGGCGGACGGGACGGGACGGGGTCGGCAGGAGGTGGCGGACGGGACGGGGTCGGGAGGAGGTGGCGGCTGGACGTGGCCGGGCCTCCTCAGGGAGCCTCTGGGCCGCCATCAGACCGTTTCCAGGCGCGCCCGCAGTAAGCCAGGTCAGGTTTATTCACTGGAGTTGGCAGCTGCTGCGGCTCTCGAGAAAGTTATTAAACGAGCCGGCAGCTATGCGATCTCGTTTATGAGATGAAGCCGCCGACCTTGCAGCCAGAGGCGTCAGCTGCAGATGTGTGGCAGTTGCTGGCAGTAGGCTCCTCTGTCCCGCCGGCGGCGAGTTATTGTCACCAGCTCGCTCAACCAGCGGATTTCTGGTGGCATAATGAAGTGACTATTCTCGACTCTGCATCATTCTGCTGGATGGCGTGGCCAATGATTGAAGAGAAAAAAAAAGCATAATGTTGATCTGATTTCGGCGAGTGCTTTGACGTCTGAGGCTGTTGTTTCGTGGCACAGGGCTTTTCAATCAGCTAAAATGGCGACTCCGTTATCCTTAGGTGGCAGACACATTGATCATACGAGACAAACCTCCGAGACGCCCCGACGTCTGGCACGTCGGCGCCCCGACGTCTGGCGCGTCGGTCTCTGATTTCCTCCGCCCGCCGCCGGTACCGTGCCATTAAATGATTGTGGCCGTGAGGCCGTTGTCTGGGGCGGTAGCCGGTAGCTGCGCTTTGCAGTATAGATGACCAGTCGGCCGTGTCTGGCCGGCAAACTTCACAGGCATGCGGTGGGTCGAGTTGGCGGTCACGATGCCGAGTTTGGCGGCCACGTCCTCTGACCTGTTGGAAGCTACGCCAGCCCGCTCGTGTACCTAATTCAAAATCGTAGAAAGAAGAGAAACATGTTTACATGTTTTTCAGAGTTCGAAGATTTCCACCGGGCCGTCGCTCGGAAAGTGGGAGGAGCTTGTGTGGGTGTGGGTGTGGGTGGGGGTGGGGGTGGGGGTGGGGGTGGGGGTGGGGGTGGGGGTGGGTGGGTGGGTGGGTGGGTGGGTGTCTAACGGAGCATATTGGCACGTGGAGCCCAAACGGTCGTGCCGATTTCGACGCGGGTAGCACCGTTCGATGCGGCAAAACGGCGGACAGATGATGGTACCATTGTTGGGTCAATCGATGGCACGTGCAAAGTGCTAAAAAGTGGGCGTCATCATTTTTTCTGTTTCGACTCCTCAGGTCACACGGTTGGTGACACAGACTTGATACTCGCAGGTCACGTGCGCAATACAGCGGCCCAAAATCTGATGTGGTCGCCGACCCCGAGGGGGGCAAAATAAACGCCCCAGGGGGTAAAACCAAATTACAATTTTGAAGGAGCGGGCCTCCGCTGTCAGCTGATGCCTGCCGGCCGTGGATACTGTGCCGCACAGAGCAGGATACTGTGCCGCACAGTGCGGGATACTGTGCCGCACAGCACTGAGGCACGCCGTCCAGTGGCAGCTTGTGGTGACGTCACAGTATGAGGTCACCGCAACGGCCAATCAGCGGCAGCCTGGCCGGCTGGGGCCAAATTACGGAATTATCGTACAATTTTGAACCCAAGACAATGCCCCGATCGCTTAATGCTCCGATCGCATTGCCGGCCTCTAGTTATTATTGTGTGCTCAGCGGCCACACCAGGAAGATTTCTAACGACGGGAAATCGATGGCAGGGCTTGATTTATCCAGTTTGGCAGAGGCATAAATAATCCAGCAGCGCGGCTAAGACCAGCCCGCGCGGCTTTCATCTTCGGAATGAATATGAAGAGCGCTGGAGGGCGCGGTACTTGCTCTGATGTCTTCTTCTCTGGCCTCACAAGATATTCTGATTGCTAGCTCCCTCTCGTCGGGATGAAAAATTAATATTCCTGTAGTTTTAGCAGGCTGGTGCTGGAGTCTGATGAATTTCATTTCCTGACAATCTTGATGACGTAGAACAAATTTGTGGACGGTGATTGCGTTTGCTAATGACAAATGTGGTGTTACAAAATGTGTTTGTTGCATGCTTCCAAGCTACTACGGTTGAAAAACATCGTTTCATAATTGTGGCCAACTCTTCAAGATAATTATGTCCTAAACTATGACCAAAGCTCTCAAATGAAGCGTCACTGTTTGGAGTAGCCTTAATATTTAATTGTTGAGCGTTCACTTGTTATAAGAAAATGTTTTAACATTTTATACTGAGTTTGTCTTGTTAAAAAAGTAACAGAAAACTGCAGGCTGGGCATTACCCATTGTCAAGACAATCTTTCGCTTGAAAATGGGCATTGCCCAATATCTTCTGCCTCCCGTGTGTTGTTTTCCTGTCATAAAGGTATTTTTGCACGGCTTTGCAGCATGTGTTCGTCATTTTGCACATGCCGTTGACCGTTGTCTGTATGTGTCCGGCCAGATTCATGTCGCCGAAGGTTCTGGAGCCGTACTGCAGTCTGTTGAGACACTTCGACACCAACACGCCGGCGGCCAACCACTGCGTGTTGAAGATGCTGCACAGAGTCGCCTGGAACCACAAGATGCCGGCCATGCTGTTCCAGGTGAGGTCCCCAGACCAGGGGAGACGCGTCAGGCACAGTAAGGACAGGTACGGAAACAAGGTAGGCTGTCATGGGTAGGTCACGGGCAAGTCGAGCCATCTGGCGCATCAGACACAACGGGGACAAGTCTGGGACGAATCGAACGATCAGACTGTCGGAGATAGATGGCTCACAGAAACGGCATGAGCCCTGCGCGTCTGTGGTTCCGCCACCAGCATCGCCCGGTCGCTATTGACCGGCATTATTTGCTGCGTGCCGCTCATCATTAGTGTAATCTGCGCCCATCAGCGCCCGGGCGCGTCAGTCACATCAGCGTCAGTCAGGCGGTATCGGCCTGCGCCCAATACGGCGGCGGCGTGTGCGGACAGTGTGATCAGGGTCGGCCGACTCCGGCGCACGAACAGAGAGCGACGCGCCGACGGTGCCGCTCGCTCGTGACGTCAGACTGTGGTGCGTGACGCACAGGGGTATATCTCACTTGGTGACGTGACACTTGGCTTGTTGATGCCACTGGACGTCCGACACAGAGTGACGCAGATGGTTCCTGACCGGGCAAAGTGGCCGCACTGATGCGTGCTCGTCGGTCGTGGACGTGGCATTGAACACTGACGTGCAGTCGGCCCACCACCGCGAAATTGTTCCCTCTTGAAGCGTCCATTAGCCGGAAGTTTTGCCCGAGACGGACAGCCAGGTCGGGAACTGATTCGAACTTCCATTGGACAAACAGCGGCCTGTCCGTCAAATGTGTGCCGCCGACCGGGAAATCTGCGAATTTTCCACCGCATTGCACCGGAGATTGGAAGTTGAAAGATGGATGGCTGCGTTGGGCACCTCGCAATCGCCCGTAACTGTCATTTTGTAGCCAATCAATGGACGCTAGAGCTGCAACTTTTCAGAGTAGGTGTTGCATGTGTGATGTCCTGCTGACTTCAGTCGATAAGTTATATTGTGTTTGGGAGGGGGTAAATTGTGTCTGTGCGATGGACTAACTCGTGTGCTATATTATTCTCACCTGTGCTTGTTCATTTCATATGAACATTTAATTTAAGTAAAAGGCTTAATTTTGATATATTTCCGCATTACTCATGATACTGTCTTTCCGCCACCATGCCCCTATGGCGACCCCCAGGGCCCTCTGCCCTCTGCTCTCTGCTCTCTGCTCTCTGCTCTCTGCTCTCTGCTCTCTGCTCTCTGCTCTCTGCTCTCTGCTCTCTGCTCTCTGCTCTCTGCTCTCTGCTCTCTGCTCTCTGCTCTCTGCTCTCTGCTCTCTGCTCTCTGCTCTCTGCTCTCTGCTCTCTGCTCTCTGCTCTCTGCTCTCTGCTCTCTGCTCTCTGCTCTCTGCTCTCTGCTCTCTGCTCTCTGCTCTCTGCTCTCTGCTCTCTGCTCTCTGCTCTCTGCTCTCTGCTCTCTGCTCTCTGCTCTCTGCTCTCTGCTCTCTGCTCTCTGCTCTCTGCTCTCTGCTCTCTGCTCTCTGCTCTCTGCTCTCTGCTCTCTGCTCTCTGCTCTCTGCTCTCTGCTCTCTGCTCTCTGCTCTCTGCTCTCTGCTCTCTGCTCTCTGCTCTCTGCTCTCTGCTCTCTGCTCTCTGCTCTCTGCTCTCTGCTCTCTGCTCTCTGCTCTCTGCTCTCTGCTCTCTGCTCTCTGCTCTCTGCTCTCTGCTCTCTGCTCTCTGCTCTCTGCTCTCTGCTCTCTGCTCTCTGCTCTCTGCTCTCTGCTCTCTGCTCTCTGCTCTCTGCTCTCTGCTCTCTGCTCTCTGCTCTCTGCTCTCTGCTCTCTGCTCTCTGCTCTCTGCTCTCTGCTCTCTGCTCTCTGCTCTCTGCTCTCTGCTCTCTGCTCTCTGCTCTCTGCTCTCTGCTCTCTGCTCTCTGCTCTCTGCTCTCTGCTCTCTGCTCTCTGCTCTCTGCTCTCTGCTCTCTGCTCTCTGCTCTCTGCTCTCTGCTCTCTGCTCTCTGCTCTCTGCTCTCTGCTCTCTGCTCTCTGCTCTCTGCTCTCTGCTCTCTGCTCTCTGCTCTCTGCTCTCTGCTCTCTGCTCTCTGCTCTCTGCTCTCTGCTCTCTGCTCTCTGCTCTCTGCTCTCTGCTCTCTGCTCTCTGCTCTCTGCTCTCTGCTCTCTGCTCTCTGCTCTCTGCTCTCTGCTCTCTGCTCTCTGCTCTCTGCTCTCTGCTCTCTGCTCTCTGCTCTCTGCTCTCTGCTCTCTGCTCTCTGCTCTCTGCTCTCTGCTCTCTGCTCTCTGCTCTCTGCTCTCTGCTCTCTGCTCTCTGCTCTCTGCTCTCTGCTCTCTGCTCTCTGCTTTCTGCTCTCTGCTCTCTGCTCTCTGCTCTCTGCTCTCTGCTCTCTGCTCTCTGCTCTCTGCTCTCTGCTCTCTGCTCTCTGCTCTCTGCTCTCTGCTCTCTGCTCTCTGCTCTCTGCTCTCTGCTCTCTGCTCTCTGCTCTCTGCTCTCTGCTCTCTGCTCTCTGCTCTCTGCTCTCTGCTCTCTGCTCTCTGCACTCTGCTCTCTGCTCTCTGCTCTCTGCTCTCTGCTCTCTGCTCTCTGCTCTCTGCTCTCTGCTCTCTGCTCTCTGCTCTCTGCTCTCTGCCCTCTGCCCTCTGCCCTCTGCCCTCTGCCCTCTGCCCTCTGCCCTCTGCCCTCTGCCCTCTGCCCTCTGCCCTCTGCCCTCTGCCCTCTTATCCCTCTATCCCTATCTCTATCCCTCTGCCATCTTATCCCTCTATCCTCTATCCCTCTATCCCTCTATCCCTCTATCCCTCTATCCCTCTATCCCTCTATCCCTCTATCCCTCTATCCCTCTATCCCTCTATCCCTCTATCCCTCTAACCCTCTAACCCTCTAACCCTCTATCCTTATATCCCTCAATCCTTATATCCTTCAATCCCTATATCCATGTGTCCTCTGTCCTCTGCCCTCGGTTCTTTTGTCCCTAACCCTCGGCCCTCTGCCCTCGACCCCTCAACCCCTCGACCCCTCGACCCCTCTACCCGCAGCCCTCTACCCTGTGCCCCTCTACCCTGTGACCCTCTACCCTGTGCCCCTCTACCCTGTGTCCTCTACCCTGTGCCATCTACCATGTTCCCCTCTACCCTGTGCCCCTCTACCCTGTGGCCCTCTACCCTGTGCCCCTCTACCCTGTGCCATCTACCCTGTGCCCCTCTACCATGTTCCCCTCTACCCTGTGCCCCTCTACCCTGTGCCCCTCTACCCTGTGCCCCTCTACCCTGTGCCCCTCTACCCTGTGCCCCTCTACCCTGTGCCCCTCTACCCTGTGCCCCTCTACCCTGTGCCCCTCTGCCCCTCTACCCTGTGCCCCTCTACCCTGTGCCCCTCTACCCTGTGCCCCTCTACCCTGTGCCCCTCTACCCTGTGCCCCTCTACCCTGTGCCCTTCTACCCTGTGACCCTGTGCCCCTCTACCCTGTGCCCCTCTACCACGTTCCCCTCTACCCGGAGCCCTCTACCATGTGCCTCTCTACCCGCAGCCATCTACACTGTGCCCCTCTACCCTGTGCCCCTCTACCCTGCGGCCCTCTACCCTGTGCCCTCTACCCTGTGCCCCTCTACCCTGTGCCCTCTACCCTGTGCCCCTCTACCCTGTGCCCCTCTACCATGTTCCCCTCTACCCTGTGCCCCTCTACCCTGTGTCCTCTACCCTGTGCCATCTACCCTGTGCCCCTCTACCCTGTGCCCCTCTACCCTGTGCCCCTCTACCCTGTGCCCATCTACCCTGTGCCCTCTACCCTGTGCCCCTCTACCCTGTGCCCCTCTACCATGTTCCCCTCTACCCTGTGCCCCTCTACCCTGTTTCCCTCTACCCTGTTTCCCTCTACCCTGTGTCCCTCTACCATGTTTCCCTCTACCCTGTGCCATCTACCCTGTTTCCCTCTACCCTGAGCCCCTCTACCCTGTGCCCCTCTACCCTGTGCCCCTCTACCCTGTGCCCCTCTACCCTGTTTCCCTCTACCCTGTGTCCTCTACCCTGTGCCCCTCTACACTGTGCCCCTCTACCCTGTGTCCTCTACCCTGTGCCCCTCTACCCTGTGCCCCTCTACCCTGTGCCCCTATACCCTGTGCCCCTCTACCCTGTGCCCCTCTACCCTGTGCCCCTCTTCCATGTGCCCCTCTACCCTGTGCCATCTACCCTGTGCCCCTCTACCCTGTGCCCCTCTACCCTGTGCCCCTTTACCCTGTGCCCCTCTACCCTGTGCCCCTCTACCCTGTGCCCTCTACCCTGTGCCCCTCTACCCTGTGCCCCTCTACAGAACACTTCCGTTGTGCCTCAATCAAGGCTAGATTTGTACGGGCTGATGTGATGTTTTTGCGTTCTGTGTTTAGCGGCCGGTTAGACTGCACCCACCTGGTGACGGCATTTGCTCTGCTGGCTCCCGGTCGCCGGTCTCGTCAGACAGGGCTCTTCAATGTGCCGTTTGGGCGTGTCAACACTGTGCAAAATAGCTTTAAGATACGTGTTCCCAAACTTATCAATGATTTTATGCTCAAGAAGCCGGCTGAGGACTTTTTCCAGCCATCACAGTTCTTTCGGTCAAATTTGCTTGATTTCGCAGCCAGTGTGGGCACATATATGATGTGAAGTGCAAACGAGATGTTACTTTATGTGTTCATATTCATTTCGATGTTTACACTCATAATATTTTAGGCGACTCTGCTTTACAGCCGTGTACTTTTATTTATACATGCTTTTATTTATCTTTGTTATAATTGATTTATTCATCAGCGAACTAATTTTTATGTTTACATATAGGCATATTTGTGTGTGTATATATGTGCGTGTGTATGTGAGTGTGCATGTTGGGTGGGGTGGGTGGGTGGTGGGGTTTTATTGACTTCGGCCGTTAGTGGGTGATGTTGCCTGTGGCTGATTATGTGCAATAAACAAATAAACAAATAAACAAATGTTCCCCTCTACCCTGTGCCCCTCTACCCTGTTTCCCTCTACCCTGTGTCCCTCTACCATGTTTCCCTCTACCCTGTGCCATCTACCCTGTTTCCCTCTACCCTGTGCCCCTCTACCCTGTGCCCCTCTACCCTGTGCCCCTCTACCCTGTGCCCCTCTACCCTGTTTCCCTCTACCCTGTGTCCTCTACCCTGTGCCCCATCTACACTGTGCCCCTCTACCCTGTGCCCCTCTACCCTGTGCCCCTCTACCCTGTTTCCCTCTACCCTGTTTCCCTCTACCCTGTTTCCCTCTACCCTGTTCCCCTCTACCCTGTGCCCCTCTACCCTGTGTCCTCTACCCTGTGCCATCTACCCTGTGCCATCTACCCTGTTTCCCTCTACCCTGTGCCCCTCTACCCTGTGCCATCTACCCTGTTTCCCTCTACCCTGTGCCCCTCTACCCTGTGCCCTCTACCCTGTGCCCCTCTACCCTGCGCCCCTCTACCCTGTGTCCCTCTACCCTGTGCCCCTCTACCCTGTGCCCTCTACCCTGTGCCCCTCTACCCTGTGCCCCTCTACCCTGTGCCCCTCTACCCTGTGCCCCTCTACCCTCAGCCCTCTGCCTCTCGGTGCCAGTGCCATCGGTCCGTGTGATGGTCGTGTAATGAAACCGGTGGTGTTATTGCAGGTCAGCCTATTCAGAACTTTCCAGCGGCTGATGGACGACCCCCGCCATTGCCGGAACCCGGCCTTCAAGGTGAGAGAGCTGGCCGCCGGGATGACCGGGGAGGGAGAGAGGCTTCCCGGCCCACCCAGCCTACTAATTAGGGCGGCCCGCGCGGTCGCCGGGTTCAGGAGCAGGAGGTCGCCAGGTTCAGGAGCAGGGGAGGGGACGGGTTCAGGAGCAGGAGGTCGCCGGGTTCAGGAGCAGGGGAGGAGACGGGAAAGGGGCAGGAGGTCGCCGGGTTCAGGAGCAGGAGGTCGCCGGGTTCAGGAGCAGGAGGTCGCCGGGTTCAGGAGTAGGGGAGGAGACGGGAAAGGGGCAGGAGGTCGCCGGGTTCAGGAGCAGGAGGTCGCCAGGTTCAGGAGCAGGGGAGGGGACGGGAAAGGGGCAGGAGGTCGCCGGGTTCAGGAGCAGGGGAGGGGACGGGAAAGGGGCAGGAGGTCGCCGGGTTCAGGAGCAGGAGGTCGCCGGGTTCAGGAGCAGGGGAGGGGACGGGAAAGGGGCAGGAGGTCGCCGGGTGCAGGAGCAGGAGGTCGCCAGGTTCAGGAGCAGGGGAGGGGACGGGAAAGGGGCAGGAGGTCGCCGGGTTCAGGAGCAGGGGAGGGGACGGGAAAGGGGCAGGAGGTCGCCGGGTTCAGGAGCAGGAGGTCGCCGGGTTCAGGAGCAGGGGAGGGGACGGGAAAGGGGCAGGAGGTCGCCGGGTTCAGGAGCAGGAGGTCGCCGGGTTCAGGAGCAGGGGAGAGGACGGGAAAGGGGCAGGAGGTCGCCGGGTTCAGGGGACGGGGACGGGAAAGGTGCAGGGATGGGCTGGTGTCAGCTGGAGAGCTGTACGCACCGGTTCAGTGCACTCGCTCAGCCCTCAGGGGACTGGTAGTTGGAGTAAAGGTTCATGTCGCTGAAGGTTCTGGAGCGTAAGGTTGACAGACTTATGAGAAGTGAGGAATTAGATAATCTGTGACGTTGGCTCTACAACCTATCTAAAGGTCTATTATGAAAGCGCAGTGCATTCTACAACGATGCTTATATAACTAGGCTAGTTCCGGCGTGCATGGCAAGTAGAGGTGCCACTTTTCTACCCGCTTACCCACGAGACGTGGTAGTTACTACCCACGTGGGTAGTTGTGGGTAGCACAAGCAATCATTTGGCTGAAGTGGGTAGTTGGCGAGTAGCAGAATTTTCAACTTTAAAAAAAGGAAAGTTGTCAACCTTATTTCAGTGACTGCGCTTTCATATCAGCAATATCATTCAAGTTTATTGCATGAATTTGCATAATTTAAAGGTTTTTGCTTTAATTTTCTTCAATCCCAAAATAGTACAATTTATGTTGCGGGTAGTTGTGGGTAGTTGGCAGCTTATTTGAGCACGTGGGTAGTGGTGGGTAGTTGAACAGTGTTTGCGGCGCGGCGCGGGTAGTCACAGGCCTGAAAAGTGGCAGCTCTAATGGCAAGGCTAATTCCAGGCTGGTTTATCTGGCCAGTTTTAGCGTTCCCAGGGATGTTAGCGTGCCGCCAGTCCCCGGGGCTGTGGTGAATGTGATGGGATTGTAAAAGTTGGCCGGTATCGTCCCGCTCCGGCTGGAATTGCCGCCGCCGCCACAGCTGTTTGTCCGAAACTTGAATTGAAACAAACTGACTATCAGAGTTGTGAAATCGGTTTGTCGGTGGCATCTGGTTGGTGCTCGTACTGTTGTCGTTCGGGGGGGGGGGGAATGGATATGTGGCGACTGGGAATGCCAGACGATAGTGTGGAGGGACGCAGGGCACTCGTCAGGTGTATCGGTGTCTTGTGTTTCAATTCGTCGGAAGGCGTGGTGTGATGTGTCAAGGCACGTCTCTCGGGAGTTCAATGCGTTGCGCCTGTAAGCGAATTAGGAAGATCAGTAGTGACTGAGTTGACATGCCAGCTGTGGTACTGTAAGAAGACAATGGAACAGGTGGCGTGCTCGATCGGCACCGCATTTGATTGGATATCCAAGTCACATGAAGCATCGGTTCTAATGAGCTGACTTTAGACGGGGGACATCGGAAATATGAATCCGATGATGAGGCCCGCCAGGAACTTCTCAGTCCACATAGTCATGTCAGTGCATTTCAGTTTGAAATGACTGAACTGGTCCTAAATTTTAAGTGGACATTATGTGAACGAGGTACTTCAAAACTGCTGAATTAAATGTTGGATGTGTTCCGACCAAATTTACTCATGTCACTTAACTTTCAATGAGATTGTCCCAAGTTCCATAATCTGTCAACTTTTCAAGAGATCAAAGACGCCAATTGCAGATAACTTCAGGAAATAAAACTCATGGAAGCTTGACGGGTCATTTGTGAACAGTTCTCGAACAGTTGAACAGCTTGAACCACGAGCTCTGCCAAAGACTCTACCGATGTCGTACTGTAGGTGCTCAGTGGCTCACGGTCGGTGGGGACCTCAGTCCTCACGGTCGGTGGGGACCTCAGTGCTCACCGTCGGTGGGGACCTCAGTGCTCACCGTCGGTGGGGACCTCAGTGCTCACCGTCGGTGGGGACCTCAGTGGCTCACCGTCGGTGGGGACCTCAGTGCTCACCGTCGGTGGGGACCTCAGTGGCTCACGGTCGGTGGGGACCTCAGTGCTCACCGTCGGTGGGGACCTCAGTGCTCACGGTCGGTGGGGACCCGTTGTTGTGTGACCACAAGAGCCCGATAATTGGCCGGTCTTGGCGGATGTTGGCCGAGTCATATGAGTCGCTGACTCCTGCCAGTCATATGAGTCACTGACTCCTGCCAGTCATATGAGTCACTGACTCCTGCCAGTCATATGAGTCGCTGACTCATGCCAGTCATATGAGTCGCTGACTCATGCCAGTCATATGAGTCACTGACTCCTGCCAGTCATATGAGTCGCTGACTCATGCCAGTCATATGAGTCGCTGACTCATGCCAGTCATATGAGTCACTGACTCCTGTCAGTCATATGAGTCGCTGACTCCTGCCAGTCCGATGTCGCTGACTCCTGCCGGTCCGGTGTCGCCGACTCCTGCCGGTCCGGTGTCGCTGACTCCTGCCAGTCATATGAGTCACTGACTCCTGCCAGTCATATGAGTCGCTGACTCCTGCCAGTCCGATGTCGCTGACTCCTGCCAGTCATATGAGTCACTGACTCCTGCCAGTCATATGAGTCACTGACTCCTGCCAGTCATATGAGTCACTGACTCCTGCCAGTCATATGAGTCGCTGACTCCTGCCAGTCATATGAGTCGCTGACTCATGCCAGTCATATGAGTCACTGACTCCTGCCAGTCATATGAGTCACTGACTCCTGCCAGTCATATGAGTCGCTGACTCCTGCCAGTCATATGAGTCGCTGACTCATGTCAGTCATATGAGTCGCTGACTCATGCCAGTCATATGAGTCGCTGACTCCTGCCAGTCATATGAGTCGCTGACTCCTGCCAGTCATATGAGTCGCTGACTCCTGCCAGTCATATGAGTCGCTGACTCCTGCCAGTCATATGAGTCGCTGACTCCTGCCAGTCATATGAGTCGCTGACTCATGCCAGTCATATGAGTCGCTGACTCCTGCCAGTCATATGAGTCGCTGACTCATGCCAGTCATATGAGTCGCTGACTCCTGCCAGTCATATGAGTCGCTGACTCATGCCAGTCATATGAGTCGCTGACATCATTTTGCTCATGGAAGCAACGCTCGATATTCTCTATCGGTGGTTTTGCCAAAACGGCTTGAAGGTAAACATGGCAAAGACGCAGATGCTCGTACTCAGCACTCTGGCTATGCTTAGGAACCTCCCGCCCATCACTGTCAAGTTCGGCGGAACAGTTGTTGGCGATGCGAGTTCCGTTAAGAATTTAGGAGTGCAGCTTAATCGCCATCTCAGCTTCCAAGCATATATTGACGCCATGACCTCGAAATGTACAGGCATTCTCATTGCACTGAGCCACGCACGCCACGTTTTGCCCGCAAACACATTGAAAATCATCGTCGAGGCACTTGTTCTGTCAGCGGTGCGGTACTGTATGAGTGTGTATGGTTCGTGTGGGGTAACACGGACGCATCGCATTCAGAAGATTGTCAACTTTTGCGCTCGTGTGGTCAGTGGGAGGCGACGTTGTGACCACATTTCTGACGTCATCGAGCAGCTCGGCTGGATGCGAGCCACCGAACTTGTCGAGTACCACACCGTATGCGCAGTACAGCGTGCGATCACCACAGGCCATCCCGCTGGTCTCTGTGACACCATCGGGCCGCGTGCTCGAGAGCTACACCAACACAACACCAGGCGCGCTGACCTCATCACCAGACCGCGAATCCGAACCGAGGCCGGACGACGTAGGCTGTGCACTCGCGGTGTCGAACTGTTGAACAGTTACGGGCTAGATCCGGATGCACCAGCTTTCCGTGCTAGTCTGAAGCGTGCAATATTGGCAGCACGACCCTGATGTGACTGATGTGACTCCGAGTGTCTTACCTGCACCGTGTTAACTGCTTTAGTGACTCCTAGCCCCATCTCTTGTTTTATCTGTATTGACGTGCCAGGTGAAAAGCCATCATTGATGTGGACCCTCGGTGAAAATATATCTGAATCTGAATCTGAATCTGACTCATGCCAGTCCGGTGTCGCCGACTCCTGCCGGTCCGGTGTCGCCGTGTCACCGTCAGTCGGCGCCGTCAGTCGTGCTGCTGTGTCTGGTGTGCAGGCTGTCAACGACTCATATTGAACATCCAATGCTGACACACTACTTGTCGATCTGCCGTCTTCCTCGGCATTTTTTTTCGCAAGGTGGGTGATGTCCCAGTATGCTTCTAGGATCCAAATATCACGGCTACCATTGCAGGACTAAGTCAATAGTTTGAGTGTGACTCTCTTCCCCCAGGACATCCTCCAACTGGCCAAGTACGTCCTGTCCAAGTTCTTCCAGATGGCCGCCACCAACAAGAAAATCTTCATGGAGCTGCTGTACTGGAAGACACCGCGCGAAGCCTACGAAGTTGAGCATGGCTACGACACCTATCAAGACACGTAAGTCGACTATTTAGGATGGCAAACTTCTGAAACAAATCACTGCCCCTCTCCGTCCAACGAGGCTCCCATCTGCTCTCTATTTGGCAGCCTCTCCGTCCACCGAGGCTCCCATCTGCCCTCTATTCGGCAGCCTCTCTCCGTCCACCGAGGCTCCCATCTGCCCTCTATTCGGCGGTGGACGCTGCGCCTGGCGTCGCCGTGGACCACGGCTGTTTATCGGTCCCGAAAATCCTAAGGCGATTATTTCAGTGGGGCGCCGCGCGGCGTGATTGGATTCGGCCGACGGAAATCGGCGCTGGCCGTGATTGGAATGAGGTCGGGCCGAGCGGGGCTGGGTCGAGGACGGGACCAGGCCGACTGCCTGCAGGTGACCATAGCCGCACACTTGTGTCATAGGACCGTCCGCGTGTTACAGGAACCGTGGCGCAACATCAGCAGGGTCCCAGGGACCGTGGCGCAACATCAGCAGGGTCCCAGGGACCGTGGCGCAACATCAGCAGGGTCCCAGGAACCGTGGCGCAACATCAGCAGGGTCCCAGGAACCGTGGCGCAACATCAGCAGAGTCCTAGGAACCGTGGCGCAACATCAGCAGGGTCCCAGGAACCGTGGCGCAACATCAGCAGAGTCCCAGGAACCGTGGCGCAACATCAGCAGGGTCCCAGGAACCGTGGCGCAACATCAGGGTCCCAGGAACCGTGGCGCAACATCAGCAGGGTCCCAGAAACCGTGGCGCAACATCAGCAGGGTCCCAGGAACCGTGGCGCAACATCAGCAGAGTCCCAGGAACCGTGGCGCAACATCAGCAGGGTCCCATGAACCGTGGCGCAACATCAGCAGGGTCCTAGGAACCGTGGCGCAACATCAGGGTCCCAGGAACCGTGGCGCAACATCAGCAGGGTCCCAGGAACCGTGGCGAAACATCAGCAGGGTCCTAGGAACCGTGGCGCAACATCAGCAGGGTCCTAGGATTGCTTTGGAGCTGGTGTGCGGAGTGGACAATTCTGGCCAAAAAAAAATCAGCATAAAGAGTGGAAAATTCAACAACAAAAACATATGTACTCGGCTTTATCAATACCCAATTATCCGCTTACCAAAATTAGTTGTTACCTATGCCAATTATTACCAGTCTTTCCTTCCACAGGCTGTCCCTATCATTGATTCATAAATCAGTTTCAGGGTTCCAATTATACAATACATTTTGAAATAAGGAGTGGAAAATTCACAATAAAACGCAGGAAAAAGAGTGGAAAATAGTCTCCATAGGGTGTCGTTTTCCACCCAAATTGTCCAATGCTAGGACACTGAACATCAGTGTTGGTCTCATCGGCGGCTTTGCCCTCTTGCCTGATTTTTAGGTTTCCTGAAACGGAAAGGCGAAACCCCAGTCAATCGATCAATCGATGCGGACGCGCGCGTGCGTGTGTGTATGTCAGCGGATGATGTTATTTTTTTGCAGCCGGACTAGCACCTCTTGGCTATCCGGAAGAGCCTCAGACGGGTCTGCTCTCCGCCACTCGGCCACCAATATTGACACACACACACACACACACACACACACACACACACACACACACACACACACACACACACACACACACACACACACACACACACACACACACACACACACACACACACACACACACACACACACACACACACACACACACACACACACACACACACACACACACACACACACACACACACACACACACACACACACACACACACACACACACACACACACACACACACACACACACACACACACACACACACACACACACACACACACACACACACACACACACACACACACACACACACACACACACACACACACACACACACACACACACACACACACACACACACACACACACACACACACACACACACACACACACACACACACACACACACACACACACACACACACACACACACACACACACACACACACACACACACACACACACACACACGCACACACGCACACACGCACGCACGCACGCACGCACGCACGCACGCACGCACCACACGCACCACACGCACCACACGCACCACACGCACCACACGCACCACACACCGGCGGCCAATATCGACTCTCCCGTCCTCTGCCTGCTCTCCCGCTCTCTCCGCTCCTTCCGTCCTGTTGTCGCTTTCCCGCGCCCTCTCCCTTTTCAACTCCGACTGTGGTTTACGTTGTGTCTCAACTATCCAGTGTCTGTGCGTTTTCTGGCCTTTTCTGGCCAGTTTCGTTCCCGGGAAAATTAATTAGTCCTCGTCACGGGCGCGACATAACCTTTGTAGTTGGTGCCCCCATAAACACTAGTCATCATCATCGTTGCATGGCCTTAATCATCGCTCCCTGGAAGCTGCATGTAGTTCTAAGCGCGTACATTCGGAGATTAGCCTCGGTCCTCTACTCGAAAGTAGGGTATGATTGATCAGTCCTCTACTCGAAAGTAGGGTATGATTGATCAGATTGCCCCGGCGTGGCTGTGCGGATGACTTGCGTCGCGAAGTAAGGTAAACATCCCTCATGTGTTAATTTACATGCATTACATCATACATTCATCAACACTCATTTGCATTATTGTTTGATGGGATATGGGTATCAGCAAACAAATCTGCGTTCTGTTTTACTTTGTTCTCGGTACGGCAAATGAATGTGATCCGACGTGTTTGCCCCGCTGCATTAGATCCCTCAGTGTTTGGCCTGTCACTTAGGGTGAATTAATACGAGACACTAGATGCCATTATCTTGATTATTACTTTGTTCAGGATGTTTATAGTGCGATAGTACTCGTGTGCCCTGCATACCCGTGGTACATGTATGCGATCATGTTTTATTCAGGGCGAAGGCGAACAAGGTTTTCTGGTCCGAGGAGGAGGAAATGGAGTTGCAGCACGTCTATGAGGAACTGAAGGACGCCGAGTCCGACCCCGGTAAGCGCTGCGGTTCAGGAGGCGACTCTATTGGCAACACACTGACGCCGTCTGGCGATCGGTTACAGATCACCCAATACATTAATGGACATTTAATGTAGTGCCACACGTTTTATTCCAGCTAGCTTTCTGCAGTCAATATTTCATAGTATTGGCAGATGGGTGTTTTGAGGGAACTTTTGGCCGGAACATGTGACTTTGTGAGGATCATTAGAGTCGACTGTTTATGCGATATTCAGCTGTTAACAGTTCAGTCTCCTTTGCTGCGGAACAGTAACCTGACCGGATAGTGACCGTGGCCTGGTCTGTTACTGTCCACAGCGCGTGACCTGGTGGACCGTATCCTGGACACTCTCATCTGCCGGGACCGCAGCCGGCGCCAGGTGATCAAGAAGCTGAAGCTGATGGGCGTGGTGACCGACTCGAGGCAGCTGGCCGGTGGTCGGCGGCGGAACCCCAACATGCCCGGAACTGGAGGTGGCCAACCTCACCGAGCTCTGGGAGAAGTTCAAAGGCGGCGCGGGTCAGTTGGGCGGCACCCAGCGGCGGGGGTTGGGTCTACCAGCTGGACCTGCTGCGGGTCGGGTCAGTTGGGCGGCACCCAGCGGCGGGGGTCAGTTGGGCGGCACCCAGCGGCGGGGGTTAGGTCGACCAGCTGGACCTGCTGCGGGTCGGGTGGAACAGCGGGAGCGGGAGCACTCTGGTGGCAGGTGGACTGGTGAACATTAACACAACACCGGTCCCTTACAAGTTATCTTGGCATAACAGTGTTCAACAGACTGGATGAGGGGCACAGCATACCACCGATAGGTTTGCCACTGCGTTTCTTTCTCAATAATCGAGTGTTGTGAAAGAGGTCAGTCATGAGCCGGCTGTACTCTGTTAACTGGCCATGCCCCGCGTTCCAGGACTAGTTGGTAGACTATTAGCGAGTCGCAGCTTCGTGCCTGACTGTCTAGTGTGCTCTGCTGACGTGTGATCCATGTGCTCCAGCGCCGGTGAACCTTATCTGGGATCATCTGACAGTGCGGCGGCCGAAGAACCGGATCAAGGAGAAGCTGAAGGAGCTGGGACTGATGCGGTCGCGCCAGAGGCGCCGCGACCCGCACGGTACGAGCTGCGGCGGGGCGGAGGGGGACTCTCGCCTTGTGGGAGGGATGTCCCGGACCGGTGGCGGTCCAGGACCGGTGGGGTGGAAGGGGACTCTCGCCTTGTGGGAGGGATGTCCCGGACCGGTGGTGGTCCAGGGGCGGAAGGGGACTCTCGCCTTGTGGGAGGGATGTCCCGGACCGGTGGCGGTCCAGGACCGGCGGGGCGGAAAGAGGACTCGCCTTGTGGGAGGGATGTCCCGGACCGGTGGTGGTCCAGGGGCGGAAGGGGACTCTCGCCTTGTGGGAGGGATGTCCCGGACCGGTGGCGGTCCAGGACCGGCGGGGCGGAAAGGGGACTCTCGCCTTGTGGGAGGGATGTCCCGGACCGGTGGCGGTCCAGGACCGGCGGGGCGGAGGGGGGACTCTCGCCTTGTGGGAGGGATGTCCCGGACCGGTGGTGGTCCAGGGGCGGAAGGGGACTCTCGCCTTGTGGGAGGGATGTCCCGGACCGGTGGCGGTCCAGGTGCGGAGGGGGACTCTCGCCTTGTGGGAGGGATGTCCCGGACTGGTGGCGGTCCAGGGGCGGAGGGGGACTCTCGCCTTGTGGGAGGGATGTCCCGGACTGGTGACGGTCCAGGACCGGCGGGGCGGAGGGGGACTCTCGCCTTGTGGGAGGGATGTCCCGGACCGGTGGTGGTCCAGGGGCGGAGGGGGACTCTCGCCTTGTGGGAGGGATGTCCTGGACCGGTGGCGGTCCAGGACCGGCGGGGCGGAGGGGGACTCTCGCCTTGTGGGAGGGATGTCCCGGACCGGTGGCGGTCCAGGACCGGCGGGGCGGAGGGGGACTCGCCTTGTGGGAGGGATGTCCCGGACCGGTGGCGGTCCAGGGGCGGAGGGGGACTCGCCTTGTGGGAGGGATGTCCCGGACCGGTGGCGGTCCAGGACCGGCGGGGCGGAGGGGGACTCGCCTTGTGGGAGGGATGTCCCGGACCGGTGGCGGTCGAGGACTGGCGGGGCGGAGGGGGACTCTCGCCTTGTGGGAGGGATGTCCCGGACCGGTGGCGGTCCAGGACCGGCGAGGGGGGGGCTCTCGCCTTGTGGGAGGGATGTCCCGGACCGGTGGCGGTCCAGGGGCGGAGGGGGACTCTCGCCTTGTGGGAGGGATGTCCCGGACCGGTGGCGGTCCAGGGGCGGAGGGGGACTCTCGCCTTGTGGGAGGGATGTCCCGGACCGGTGGCGGTCCAGGACCGGCGGGCGGAGGGGGGACTCGCCTTGCGGGAGGGATGTCCCGGACCGGTGGTGGTCCAGGGGCGGGGGGGGGGGACTCTCGCCTTGTGGGAGGGATGTCCCGGACCGGTGGTGGTCCAGGGGCGGGGGGGGGACTCTCGCCTTGTGGGAGGGATGTCCCGGACCGGTGGCGGTCCAGGGGCGGAGGGGGACTCTCGCCTTGTGGGAGGGATGTCCCGGACCGGTGGCGGTCCAGGGGCGGAGGGGGACTCTCGCCTTGTGGGAGGGATGTCCCGGACCGGTGGCGGTCCAGGGGCGGAGGGGGACTCTCGCCTTGTGGGAGGGATGTCCCGGACCGGTGGCGGTCCAGGGGCGGAGGGGGACTCTCGCCTTGTGGGAGGGATGTCCCGGACCGGTGGCGGTCCAGGACCGGCGGGGCGGAGGGGGGAGTCTCGCCTTGCGGGAGGGATGTCCCGGACCGGTGGTGGTCCAGGGGCGGGGGGGGGGCTCTCGCCTTGTGTGAGGGATGTCCCGGACCGGTGGTGGTCCAGGGGCGGGGGGGGGGGCTCTCGCCTTGTGGGAGGGATGTCCCGGACCGGCGGGGCGGAGGGGGGACTCTCGCCTTGCGGGAGGGATGTCCCGGACCGGTGGTGGTCCAGGGGGGGGGACTCTCGCCTTGTGGGAGGGATGTCCCGGACCGGTGGTGGTCCAGGGGCGGAAGGGGACTCTCGCCTTGTGGGAGGGATGTCCCGGACCGGTGGCGGTCCAGGTGCGGAGGGGGACTCTCGCCTTGTGGGAGGGATGTCCCGGACTGGTGGCGGTCCAGGGGCGGAGGGGGACTCTCGCCTTGTGGGAGGGATGTCCCGGACTGGTGACGGTCCAGGACCGGCGGAGCGGAGGGGGACTCTCGCCTTGTGGGAGGGATGTCCCGGACCGGTGGCGGTCCAGGGGCGGAGGGGGACTCTCGCCTTGTGGGAGGGATGTCCCGGACCGGTGGCGGTCCAGGACCGGCGGGGCGGAGGGGGACTCTCCCCTTGTGGGAGGGATGTCCCGGACCGGTGGCGGTCCAGGACCGGAGGGGCGGAGGGGGACTCTCGCCTTGTGGGAGGGATGTCCCGGACCGGTGGTGGTCCAGGACCGGCGGGGCGGAGGGGGACTCTCGCCTTGTGGGAGGGATGTCCCGGACCGGTGGCGGTCCAGGGGCGGAGGGGGACTCTCGCCTTGTGGGAGGGATGTCCCGGACCGGTGGCGGTCCAGGACCGGCGGGGCGGAGGGGGACTCTCGCCTTGTGGGAGGGATGTCCCGGACCGGTGGCGGTCCAGGGGCGGAGGGGGACTCTCGCCTTGTGGGAGGGATGTCCCGGACCGGTGGCGGTCCAGGACCGGCGGGGCGGAGGGGGACTCTCGCCTTGTGGGAGGGATGTCCCGGACCGGTGGCGGTCGAGGACTGGCGGGGCGGAGGGGGACTCTCGCCTTGTGGGAGAGATGTCCCGGACCGGTGGCGGTCCAGGACCGGCGGGGGGGGGGGGGGGGGGGCTCTCGCCTTGTGGGAGGGATGTCCCGGACCGGTGGCGGTCCAGGGGCGGAGGGGGACTCGCCTTGTGGGAGGGATGTCCCGGACCGGTGGCGGTCCAGGGGCGGAGGGGGACTCTCGCCTTGTGGGAGGGATGTCCCGGACTGGTGGCGGTCCAGGACCGGCGGGCGGAGGGGGGACTCTCGCCTTGCGGGAGGGATTTCCCGGACCGGTGGTGGTCCAGGGGCGGGGGGGGACTCTCGCCTTGTGGGAGGGATGTCCCGGACCGGTGGTGGTCCAGGGGCGGGGGGGGGGGGGGGGACTCTCGCCTTGTGGGAGGGATGTCCCGGACCGGTGGCGGTCCAGGGGCGGAGGGGGACTCTCGCCTTGTGGGAGGGATGTCCCGGACCGGTGGCGGTCCAGGGGCGGAGGGGGACTCTCGCCTTGTGGGAGGGATGTCCCGGACCGGTGGCGGTCCAGGGGCGGAGGGGGACTCTCGCCTTGTGGGAGGGATGTCCCGGACCGGTGGCGGTCCAGGACCGGCGGGGCGGAGGGGGGAGTCTCGCCCTGCGGGAGGGATGTCCCGGACCGGTGGTGGTCCAGGGGCGGGGGGGGACTCTCGCCTTGTGGGAGGGATGTCCCGGACCGGTGGCGGTCCAGGACCGGCGGGGCGGAGGGGGACTCTCCCCTTGTGGGAGGGATGTCCCGGACCGGTGGCGGTCCAGGACCGGCGGGGCGGAGGGGAGACTCGCCTTGCGGGAGGGATGTCCCGGACTGGTGGCGGTCCAGGGGCGGAGGGGGACTCTCGCCTTGTGGGAGGGATGTCCCGGACCGGTGGTGGTCCAGGGGCGGGGGGGGGGACTCTCGCCTTGTGGGAGGGATGTCCCGGACCGGTGGCGGTCCAGGACCGGCGGGGCGGAGGGGGGAGTCTCGCCTTGCGGGAGGGATGTCCCGGACCGGTGGTGGTCCAGGGGCGGGGGGGGGACTCTCGCCTTGTGGGAGGGATGTCCCGGACCGGTGGCGGTCCAGGACCGGCGGGGCGGAGGGGAGACTCGCCTTGCGGGAGGGATGTCCCGGACTGGTGGCGGTCCAGGGGCGGAGGGGGACTCTCGCCTTGTGGGAGGGATGTGCCGGACTGGTGGCGGTCCAGGGGCGGAGGGGGACTCTCGCCTTGTGGGAGGGATGTCCCGGACCGGTGGTGGTCCAGGGGCGGGGGGGGGGGGGGGGGGACTCTCGCCTTGTGGGAGGGATGTCCCGGACTGGTGGCGGTCCAGGGGCGGAGGGGGACTCTCGCCTTGTGGGAGGGATGTCCCGGACCGGTGGTGGTCCAGGGGCGGGGGGGGGGGGGGACTCTCGCCTTGTGGGAGGGATGTCCCGGACTGGTGGCGGTCCAGGGGCGGAGGGGGACTCTCGCCTTGTGGGAGGGATGTCCCGGACCGGTGGTGGTCCAGGGGCGGGGGGGGGGGACTCTCGCCTTGTGGGAGGGATGTCCCGGACTGGTGGCGGTCCAGGGGCGGAGGGGGACTCTCGCCTTGTGGGAGGGATGTCCCGGACCGGTGGTGGTCCAGGGGCGGGGGGGGGGACTCTCGCCTTGTGGGAGGGATGTCCCGGACCGGTGGCGGTCCAGGACCGGCGGGGCGGAGGGGGAATCTCGCCTTGCGGGAGGGATGTCCCGGACCGGTGGTGGTCCAGGGGCGGGGGGGACTCTCGCCTTGTGGGAGGGATGTCCCGGACCGGTGGTGGTCCAGGGGGGGGGGCTCGCCTTGTGGGAGGGATGTCCCGGACCGGTGGCGGTCCAGGACCGGCGGGGCGGAGGGGGGACTCTCGCCTTGCGGGAGGGATGTCCCGGACCGGTGGTGGTCCAGGGGCGGGGGGGGGACTCGCCTTGTGGGAGGGATGTCCCGGACCGGTGGTGGTCCAAGGGCGGAGGGAGACTCTCGCCTTGTGGGATGGATGTCCCGGACCGGTGGTGGTCCAGGGGCGGAGGGGGACTCTCACCTTGTGGGAGGGATGTCCCGGACCGGTGGCGGTCCAGGGCCGGCGGGGCGGAGGGGGACTCTCGCCTTGTGGGAGGGATGTCCCGGACCGGTGGCGGTCCAGGACCGGCGGGGCGGAAAGGGGACTCTCGCCTTGTGGGAGGGATGTCCCGGATCGGTGGTGGTCCAGGGGCGGAGGGGGACTCTCGTCTTGTAAGAGGGGATGTCCCGGACCGGTGGTGGTCCAAGGGCGGAGGGAGACTCTCGCCTTGTGGGAGGGATGTCCCGGACCGGTGGTGGTCCAGGGGCGGAGGGGGACTCTCGCCTTGTAAGAGGGGATGTCCCGGACCGGTGGCGGTCCAGGGGCGGAGGGGGACTCTCGCCTTGTGGGAGGGATGTCCCGGACCGGTGGCGGTCCAGGACCGGCGGGGCGGAGGGGGGAGACTCGCCTTGCGGGAGGGATGTCCCGGACTGGTGGCGGTCCAGGGGCGGAGGGGGACTCTCGCCTTGTGGGAGGGATGTCCCGGACCGGTGGCGGTCCAGGGGCGGAGGGGGACTCTCGCCTTGTGGGAGGGATGTCCCGGACTGGTGGCGGTCCAGGGGCGGAGGGGGACTCTCGCCTTGTGGGAGGGATGTCCCGGACCGGTGGTGGTCCAGGGGCGGGGGGGGGGGACTCTCGCCTTGTGGGAGGGATGTCCCGGACCGGTGGCGGTCCAGGACCGGCGGGGCGGAGGGGGAATCTCGCCTTGCGGGAGGGATGTCCCGGACCGGTGGTGGTCCAGGGGCGGGGGGGACTCTCGCCTTGTGGGAGGGATGTCCCGGACCGGTGGTGGTCCAGGGGGGGGGGGGGGGGGGGGGGGGCTCGCCTTGTGGGAGGGATGTCCCGGACCGGTGGCGGTCCAGGACCGGCGGGGCGGAGGGGGGACTCTCGCCTTGCGGGAGGGATGTCCCGGACCGGTGGTGGTCCAGGGGCGGGGGGGGGGGGACTCGCCTTGTGGGAGGGATGTCCCGGACCGGTGGTGGTCCAAGGGCGGAGGGAGACTCTCGCCTTGTGGGATGGATGTCCCGGACCGGTGGTGGTCCAGGGGCGGAGGGGGACTCTCACCTTGTGGGAGGGATGTCCCGGACCGGTGGCGGTCCAGGGCCGGCGGGGCGGAGGGGGACTCTCGCCTTGTGGGAGGGATGTCCCGGACCGGTGGCGGTCCAGGACCGGCGGGGCGGAAAGGGGACTCTCGCCTTGTGGGAGGGATGTCCCGGATCGGTGGTGGTCCAGGGGCGGAGGGGGACTCTCGTCTTGTAAGAGGGGATGTCCCGGACCGGTGGTGGTCCAAGGGCGGAGGGAGACTCTCGCCTTGTGGGAGGGATGTCCCGGACCGGTGGTGGTCCAGGGGCGGAGGGGGACTCTCGCCTTGTAAGAGGGGATGTCCCGGACCGGTGGTGGTCCAAGGGCGGAGGGAGACTCTCGCCTTGTAGGAGGGGATGTCCCGGACCGGTGGCGGTCCAGGACCGGCGGGGCGGAGGGGGACTCTCGCCTTGTGGGAGGGATGTCCCGGACCGGTGGCGGTCCAGGGGCGGAGGGGGACTCTCGCCTTGTGGGAGGGATGTCCCGGACCGGTGGCGGTCCAGGACCGGCGCGGGGGGACTCTCACCTTGTAGGAGGGGATGTCCCGGACCGGTGGCGGTCCAGGACCGGCGGGGCGGAGGGGGACTCTCGCCTTGTGGGAGGGATGTCCCGGACTGGTAGCAGTCCAGGGGCGGAGGGGGACTCTCGCCTTGTGGGAGGGGTGTCCCGGACCGGTGGCGGTCCAGGACCGGCGGGGCGGAGGGGGGACTCTCGCCTTGTGGGAGGGAATGTCCAGGGGGGGAGGGGGGACTCTCGCCTTGTGGGAGGGATGTCCCGGACCGGTGGCGGTCCAGGACCGGCGGGGCGGAGGGGGGACTCTCGCCTTGTGGGAGGGAATGTCCCGGGGGGGGGGGGAGGGGGCGGAAGGGGGACTCTCGCCTTGTGGAAGGGGATGTCCCGGACTGGTGGCGGTCCAGGTGCGGAGGGGGGACTCTCGCCTTGTGGGAGGGAATGTCCCGGGGGCGGAAGGGGGACTCTCGCCTTGTGGAAGGGGATGTCCCGGACCGGTGGTGGTCCAGGTGCGGAGGGGGGGGGGACTCTCGCCTTGTGGGAGTGATGTCCCGGACCGGTGGCGGTCCAGGACCGGCGGGGCGGAGGGGAGACTCTCGCCTTGTGGGAGGGATGTCCCAGACCGGTGGCGGTCCAGGACCGGCGGGGCGGAGGGGGGACTCTCGCCTTGTGGGAGGGATGTCCCGGACTGGTAGCGGTCCAGGGGCGGAGGGGGACTCTCGCCTTGTGGGAGGGGTGTCCCGGACCGGTGGCGGTCCAGGACCGGCGGGGCGGAGGGGGGACTCTCGCCTTGTGGGAGGGATGTCCCGGACCGGTGGCGGTCCAGGACCGGTGGGGCGGAGGGGGGACTCTCGCCTTGTGGGAGGGATGTCCCGGACTGGTGGCGGTCCAGGGGCGGAGGGGGACTCTCGCCTTGTGGGAGGGATGTCCCGGACTGGTGGCGGTCCAGGGGCGGAGGGGGACTCTCGCCTTGTGGGAGGGATGTCCCGGACCGGTGGCGGTCCAGGACCGGTGGGGCGGAGGGGGACTCTCGCCTTGTGGGAGGGATGTCCCGGACTGGTGGCGGTCCAGGGGCGGAGGGGGACTCTCGCCTTGTGGGAGGGATGTCCCGGACCGGTGGCGGTCCAGGACCGGTGGGGCGGAGGGGGGACTCTCGCCTTGTGGGAGGGATGTCCCGGACTGGTGGCGGTCCAGGGGCGGAGAGGGACTCTCGCCTTGTGGGAGGGATGTCCCGGACCGGTGGCGGTCCAGGACCGGCGGGGCGGAAAGGGGACTCGCCTTGTGGGAGGGATGTCCCGGACCGGTGGCGGTCCAGGACCGGCGGGGCGGAGGGGGGACTCTCGCCTTGTGGGAGGGATGTCCCGGACCGGTGGCGGTCCAGGACCGGTGGGGCGGAGGGGGGACTCTCGCCTTGTGGGAGGGATGTCCCGGACTGGTGGCGGTCCAGGGGCGGAGGGGGACTCTCGCCTTGTGGGAGGGATGTCCCGGACTGGTGGCGGTCCAGGGGCGGAGGGGGACTCTCGCCTTGTGGGAGGGATGTCCCGGACCGGTGGCGGTCCAGGACCGGTGGGGCGGAGGGGGACTCTCGCCTTGTGGGAGGGATGTCCCGGACTGGTGGCGGTCCAGGGGCGGAGGGGGACTCTCGCCTTGTGGGAGGGATGTCCCGGACTGGTGGCGGTCCAGGGGCGGAGGGGGACTCTCGCCTTGTGGGAGGGATGTCCCGGACCGGTGGCGGTCCAGGACCGGTGGGGCGGAGGGGGACTCTCGCCTTGTGGGAGGGATGTCCCGGACTGGTGGCGGTCCAGGGGCGGAGGGGGACTCTCGCCTTGTGGGAGGGATGTCCCGGACCGGTGGCGGTCCAGGACCGGTGGGGCGGAGGGGGGACTCTCGCCTTGTGGGAGGGATGCCCCGGACTGGTGGCGGTCCAGGGGCGGAGGGGGACTCTCGCCTTGTGGGAGGGATGTCCCGGACCGGTGGCGGTCCAGGACCGGTGGGGCGGAGGGGGGACTCTCGCCTTGTGGGAGGGATGTCCCGGACTGGTGGCGGTCCAGGGGCGGAGGGGGACTCGCCTTGTGGGAGGGGATGTCCCGGACCGGTGGCAGTCCAGGTGACAATGGTTGCCGCGTATTGTGGCGTACTGGGTGTCGGTGGTGGCTTGTTGTTGTTTTCTACGCGACATGTCTGAAAAGGTGCCACCACTCACGATCAACCATAACGCTCGCCTGTCTGGTCTGTTGTTGTTACCGTTGTTCGTGCCGTTGTTGGAACACATGTTCGTATCATTTCGTGTCGTCTTAAGGCGGCCGCACACTAGGCCATTCGGCGCGCGGAGGTCGCGATATTGCTGCGACTTTCCGCGCATTTTTTAGCGACTTTCCGCCTTCGCGTCAGCCGAAACGTCAAAAATCGCGGACGAATGTCGTCGACCGGCCATCTGCGGACTGGCGGAAAAAACTGATTCGAACGAGCTTTTTTTCCGCGGCAGAACGCCGCGGAGCCGCGGACAACAAAATTGATCAGGCTAACAGTGGCGAATCTATGTAGGGCAGAGATACACATTTTGCACAGCATGCTCTTGCCGCTGTGAAATTTATTATGTAAAAGTTTCGTGGTTCTAAACTTACATCTTCGTCGAAAAATGGCCATCATTAATTTACCTTGTGACAGGCTGTAGGCGCAGGTTGCGACATGCTGTAGGTCGGCGGGGCGGAATCTCGCGAGCAGACAGCGCCGAATCCGCCGGAACAAGGACGATATTCAGCGGTATCGACGCGATTTTCCGAGGCGGAATGTCGCAGTATATCGCGTGCCGAATGGCCTAGTGTGCGGCCGCCTTTAGCCTACTTTCTGACATCTCCCGCAGGAATCACAACGCCGACCCTGACTGCTCGTCTATCTGTCTGTATCTGTCTATGTATGCCGACAGACTCGGGAGTCCCGGGACAGCGGATGAACGACAGCGGTGTACTGGACGACTCCTCTGGCGAGGAGGAGGCCGGCGGCTCGGGTGGCGGCCGGCCGGCGAGGCGTCCCTCCACCTCAGCAGCCCCGCGCCGCCGCCGCGGCCAGGCCCAGCGGCGTCCGGCTGTACCCCAAGTGTCGCCCGGACAGCTGGCCGCCGCCGTCCGCGACTACAAGCAGTCTGGTGAGACGGGAGCGGGTGCTGACTTGGGGAGCCACCGGGCCTGTTCGATGCTCGATACTGGGACGTGTGGCGGGTCATGACTGAGGTTAATGGCCGACCGAGAAGTGGAGATCCCATGATGACCATAACGGGAACGTGGTCTGGCCTCTCAAGACTGCTCTGGCGTGTCAAGCTCAAAGTTATGCTATTCCGCGCGCGCGCGCGCGCGCGCTTGTGTGTGTGTGTGTGTGTGTGTGTGTGTGTGTGCGCGCGTGCGTGCGTGCGTGCGTGCGTGCGTGCGTGCGTGCGTGCGTGCGTGCGTGCGTGCGTGTGCGTGTGTGTGTGTGTTCGTTTCAATGAACCGCCGTTATTTTAAGGTGTTTGACAACGTCTTGTAGTTCATGACATGACGTCCATGCTCTCCTGTATACAGACAGCAGGAGAGGTGCTCTCCTGGCTGCAGGAGTTACTGACAATGTCTCCTGTCTCCAGCCGGTGAGGAGACGGCAGGGGAGGTGCTCTCCTGGCTGCAGGAGTTACTGACAATGTCTCCTGTCTCCAGCCGGTGAGGAGACGGCAGGGGAGGTGCTCTCCTGGCTGCAGGAGTTACTGACAATGTCTCCTGTCTCCAGCCGGTGAGGAGACGGCAGGGGAGGTGCTCTCCTGGCTGCAGGAGTTACTGACAATGTCTCCTGTCTCCAGCCGGTGAGGAGACGGCAGGGGAGGTGCTCTCCTGGCTGCAGGAGTTACTGACAATGTCTCCTGTCTCCAGCCGGTGAGGAGACGGCAGGGGAGGTGCTCTCCTGGCTGCAGGAGTTACTGACAATGTCTCCTGTCTCCAGCCGGTGAGGAGACGGCAGGGGAGGTGCTTTCCTGGCTGCAGGAGTTACTGACAATGTCTCCTGTCTCCAGCCGGTGAGGAGACGGCAGGGGAGGTGCTCTCCTGGCTGCAGGAGTTACTGACAATGTTTCCTGTCTCCAGCCGGTGAGGAGACGGCAGGGGAGGTGCTCTCCTGGCTGCAGGAGTTACTGACAATGTCTCCTGTCTGCAGCCGGTGAGGAGACGGCAGGGGAGGTGCTCTCCTGGCTGCAGGAGTTACTGACAATGTCTCCTGTCTGCAGCCGGTGAGGAGACGGCAGGGGAGGTGCTCTCCTGGCTGCAGGAGTCGCTACAGGAGCTGGAGGAGCTGCGGAGGGAGGACCCGGATGAGCCGGTGCCTCTGGTGCCTCTCTCGGACGTCAGTGCCGCTGCTCTCGAGTCAGAGACGGGACAGAAGCTCGTCTCTCTGCTGGGAGCTCAGAAACCTGCAGAAGGGGTACGTTCGTTTACCGACGCCCTTGATTTTGGAGTGCCCTTACTCTGTGAAATCGGTTTACATTGGTAGATGCTTTTCTTTCTGATGTTGTATATTTGTTGTAAAAGAACCTTTGTTGTTATTATCTGATTTTGGAGTGCCCTTACTCTGTGAAATCGGTTTACATTGGTAGATGCTTTTCTTTCTGATGTTGTATATTTGTTGTAAAAGAACCTTTGTTGTTATTATCTGGTTCGGGTTCTGTCACGGGTTCTAACCAGTTTTAACCGGCTATAAGAAAATTAAGAGGTAGCAAACGTGGGAGAAGCTGACCGAGTCCGGTATCCGTCTGACCGCTGCTCTGTAGGCTGGTATCCGTTTGACCCCTGTTGTGTTGCCCTCAGGAGATGTTCTGGCGGTGGCCCCCTGAGTGCGGTGCCGACACCCTGCTGAGGAACTCTGCTTTGCTGGCCGACTGTCTGGCCGGTAATGGACCGTCCCCTGACGGTACGTCCCACACCGGCTGATCAAAAACCAGTGATCAAATGGGAACATTAGGCCCGGGGAATTTAATAAATTGATATGCGCTATACAGTATGCTGGCTGCCATTGATGTGGCAGAGACGCGTTGGCTCACAGATTACCTGTAAAACCCGTCGTGTTGAAATGGACTCCAACATGCCATTTCGGACCAACACATTTGTGGGTTCAGTTCACTGCGTTGGTGCCCTCGGATCTGTCTGAGTGGACGGCTGGACCTGACTGGATCTGTAGCCGGTCCGTTGTCCAGCCCACTCGCTCCCGGTAAAAGCCCGCCGCTGTTCCTCTGAAAAGGTACCGATCTAGTCCGGGTGTCGGGGACGATTCACCGGTCTACCGTAATGGGGAACATATTCATCCCGCCACCCGCTATCCGAGCACAATCATACCTTTCCCTGAACCTGCACACAAAGCACGGCTACGACAGGAGCCACAATCATACCTTTCCCCTGAACCTGCATTCAAAGCGCGGCTACGACAGGAGCTTTCCATTTATACAGCATAGGTCTTTCCTTTACTCACGTCCCTCAGCATTAAAGCCTGTGTTCCATCGGAAGGGTGAATGTTAGCTGCCGAGATAAATCGCTATAGGTTGGAATATGGTGCAATAAAGCGAACAATCCGTATCGAGAAAATGGAAATCACAATTGCGACTGGTTTAGCACCAGACATTTTCGGGATAAACGTATCATAGATCAGCTCTACATCATTCCACTTATGGTTAAATCGGGCTTGCTTTGGTAATGCATTCGTTTTATCAGCATCTGCCCGTGATCGTGAGTGGTGTTGACCTGCCCGTGACCACGTGACCTGACGTGACCACGTGACCTGCCCGTGACCACGTGACCTGACCGTGACCACGTGACCACGTGACCACGTGACCACGTGACCTGACCGTGACCACGTGACCTGACCCGTGACCACGTGACCTGACCGTGACCACGTGACCTGCCCCTCCGTCAGACTCGGCCGGTGCGGTGAAGGAGAACGTGGAGCCGGAGATGGGGCGCCGGCTCCGGCAGCCCGTCCGGACCTGGCCTCTGAGTCCTCTGGGGACGAGGAGCCGCCGAGGACTGCTTCTACTAAGAGGAGCCGGCTGGTGTCCTCAAAACGAGGAGAGCGGGGACGAACCCGGCTCGGCTGCCGCGCGGTGAGTCCTCACGCGCCCCATGTAAAGTCCTCACGCGCCCCATGTGAAGTCCTCACCCGCGGTGTGAAGTCCTCACGCGCCCCATGTGAAGTCCTCACGCGCCCCGTGTGAAGTCCTCACGCGCCCCATGTGAAGTCCTCACCCGGCCGTGTGAAGTCCTCACGCGCCCCATGTGAAGTCCTCACACGCCCCATGTGAAGTCCTCACGCGCCCCATGTGAAGTCCTCACCCGCCCCGTGTGAAGTCCTCACGCGCCCCCATGTGAAGTCCTCACTCGCCCCATGTAAGTCCTCACGCGCCCCGTGTGAAGTCCTCACGCGCCCCATGTGAATCCTCACCTGGCCGGTGTGAAGTCCTCACGCGCCCCATGTGAAGTCCTCACGCGCCCCATGTGAAGTCCTCACGCGCCCCATGTGAAGTCCTCACGCGCCCCATGTGAAGTCCTCACGCGCCCCATGTGAAGTCCTCACCCGCCCCGTGTGAAGTCCTCACGCGCCCCATGTGAAGTCCTCACTCGCCCATGTGAAGTCCTCACGCGCCCCGTGTGAAGTCCTCACAGCGCCCCATGTGAAGTCCTCACGCGCCCCGTGTGAAGTCCTCACTCGCCCCATGTGAAGTCCTCACGCGCCCCGTGTGAAGTCCTCACGCGCCCCATGTGAAGTCCTCACCCGCCCCATGTGAAGTCCTCACGCGCCCCTGTGAAGTCCTCACACGCCCCCATGTGAAGTCCTCACACGCCCATGTGAAGTCCTCACGCGCCCATGTGAAGTCCTCACGCGCCCCGTGTGAAGTCCTCACGCGCCCCATGTGAAGTCCTCACGCGCCCCGTGTGAAGTCCTCACCCGCCCCGTGTGAAGTCCTCACCCGGTCTCCTAATTATCATCAATTTTATCTTTGAAGTATGGAGTGAGTAGCTAAGTCCCATTCGTTCTACAGACGGTTGAGTGTTTCTCAGCCGTCCGCCTGCAGTAGACTTGTGTCCTTGTTCAGCCCAATATCCCCGCTGCTCTCCCGCCTACCAATCCTTGTCCAGCTGGCCGGCCAGTTCGCAGCTGTCATCACCACACGTCGACGTACTGCGTGACTGACGTGACCCAACGTGACCCGACGTGACCTGACGTGACCCGACGTGACCTGACGTGACCCAACGTGACCTGACGTGACCCGACGTGACCTGACTTGACCCGACGTGACCCGACGTGACCTGACTTGACCCGACTGACCCGACGTGACCCGACGTGACCCGACTGACCCGGCGTGACCCGACGTGACCCGACGTGACCTGACGTGACCTGACGTGACCCGACTGGCCCGGCGTGACCCGACTGACCCGACGTGACCCGACTGACTCGACGTGACTCGACGTGGCCCAACGTGACCCAACGTGACCCGACGTGACCTGACGTGACCTGACGTGACCTGACGTGACCCGACTGACCCGACTGAAAACGGCGCCTGTTCCCAAGCCAAGTCCACTGCGGTGTGTACGCTGATGGGTGGTATTTGTGCTAACAACGCTCGTCCGAGAGTTACTATTTTGTCCAATGCCAATGATCACTCTTCATTTCTTTTATTAAAGTTTGAACATTTTGTCATCTTTGGTACGAACGAGCGTTGTGCATGTTCGACTGTTCTAGTTCCACGCTACCCCAGTCCAATACCCTGCTTTTATCAGTCGCCTTTGTATTCTGTCTGGGTGAGTTTTTGACTCTTGGTTCGTGTTAACTAACTAGAGCAGACATAAATGAGCTGATGAATAATGCATTGGTCTCTGGTGCACAGGTCACAGGAAGCTCCGTGTGGCGGGGCTTCTCCTTCAGTCAGTTGGGTCGAGCTCACGACGCCGCAGGGTGGCCTCAAACTCTGAAGACGAGACATCTCAGGCCGCATCAGGCAGGACTCCGTCCACCCAGCGCAGCCCGCGCCTCTCGGGTGGCCTCGGACTCTGAAGACGAGACATCTCAGGCCGCATCAGGCAGGACTCCGTCCACCCAGCGCAGCCGCGCCTCTCGGGTGGCCTCGGACTCTGAAGACGAGACATATCAGGCCGCATCAGGCAGGACTCCGTCCACCCAGCGCAGCCGCGCCTCTCGGGCCGCTTCAAACTCTCAAGACGAAACTCCACCTCAGGCCTCAATCGGTATCGCGTAGGGGCCCGTCTCAGGCCGCATCAGGCAGGACCTCCATCCACACAGCGTAGCCGTATCTCTCGAATGGCTTCAGACTCTGATTCTGAAAAGGAGAGATCCCAGGCTACATCAGGCGGATCTCCGACCACGTCGGGCAGACTCCGTCCACTACAGCATAGTCGCGTCTCTCGGGTCGCCTCCGATTCTGAAGACGAGACTCCATCTCGAGCTACATCAGGCAGGGACTCCGTCCACACAGCATAGTCGCATCTCTCGGGTCGCCTCCGATTCTGAAGACGAGACGGAGCCGACCGGTTCCGGCAGGGTTGCTGAGACCCGAGGAGGCTGAAGAGACGCAGCAGAAGAGGATGCTCTCCTCAGACGAGGACGTCTCCGACCTGAGTCACGCCGCCCGGCCGGCGGTGCGCACAAGAAGGTCCGCCGGGTGATTGATAGTGACAGCGACTGAACGGGGCACGTGCTGTGCTGCGCCGGGGCAGGCAGGGCCTGACAGGCCGTGCGCTGGGCCGGGGACAGCGACTGAACGGGGCACGTGCTGTGCTGCGCCGGGGCAGACAGGGCCGTGCGCTGGGCCGGGGACAGCGACTGAACGGGGCACGTGTCCGCTCCCGGGGGCAGGCAGGCAGACAGACGGACGGTCGC